>JAODAL010007742.1:0-122871 GCA_025379985.1 Phyllomedusa bahiana | reverse complement strand
CATACGTGTTTTTTGATTTTTGGGCCACCCAGCTTTTTTCATTGACGCAGCACCACTAAATTTTAAAAAGGGGAATTCTATATCCCCAAAAGGTGAATTAAAAGGGTGCAAAAAATACCGTGTATTATAAAAACATAACGATACGTTTTTTTGACTTTTGCCCAGTCCAGATTTGTTGATAGACCCCTTGCATTAAATTGAATCCAGCAATTTTGTTTTGATTAGAGGGATTTTGAAATAGCTGTGATTTGCCGTCTTTTAATAAGAGACTTTCCAAACTATTCCATCCCTTCTCAAATTTTTATATTCTGAACATGAGCGAAATGCAGGTGGTAAGCGAGCAAAGAGGGGGTAGCACATGGAGGTAAGGTACGAGAGAAGGTGCTCCTTCCAGTGCTGGCGACAACACGCAGCCAGCGATCGTCAGTTGCAGGACCGTCAGGCCTGTATCGCTGGGTCAGGGCCCTGTGAATCTAAGTAACGACATTCGTCCCCAATCTGTCCTCTCAGTGGTTAATGCAACCTGCATCTACCCAGTCTTACCTCCCCCGTCCTCGCAGTCACGGCCACAAATGTCGTCCATCAGCATATCAGCATCCGTCCAACATGAAGCACCCAAATGTCAACTCGTGTACCCACCACGGGTGGATAATCCATTGTCTGAAGACTCTTTGATGAAAAAATGCGGTTGGGGTCAGAAGGCATGTTAAAAGATCAAGAGGATGTTTTTAGTCTGCTCTGACGCCCCAGTTACTGATGCCAATCAGGGGAGGTGAAGGAACCCGGGTCAATCGGCAAAAACCCGGGCGGGTGGGCAACGCCTTGCAGTGCCCTTGCTTAGCCGCAGCTTCTGGATGCGAAAGTCAGGACACCAAGTCACCTGTGTTGATGATGTGATGATGACGACATTGCGGATCCAATCCTGGTTTTTCCGCAGAAATTTCTTGCGAGCGCTTCATCAGTGGACAGAGGAAGACGATGGGGTAGTGTCAATACGGTCCCGCCCACAAAAAGGGAGAGGGCGGGGCGCCCGAAGTCCCTGATATGATTCCCCCAGCCACGTCACGCAAACCCCGCTCCTCAGCTTATCCCGTCAAAAAGGTCCAGGGCCTCTCAAGCCTGGGGCCCTTTTTTGAGCAAGCCCTATTCACCCACATGTCAACCCCTTTGCCGTAACCATAATTTGAGGCAAGAACCTTAAGTGTTAACCACCACCACATGTCTAGTTCACATGCACGAATGCATGAGTTGAAATGGAGGGAACACTTGGCCAAAAAAGGCCAGACCACGCCGGCCTCCAACCACTGTCACACCCTCTTTCCCCCTCCCCTCCTCTCTCCGCCACCAAGCGTTCCTCAGCTGCCCATGTCTCTCAGAGTCATGATCAGGGATCAGCCTCCGCTTCAGCCTCCACCGTCGCCCGAGTACCACCAGCACCACCAGAGACCCATCCTACCCCTTCTCCTTCCCCCATTTGACGACCTGCAGCCGTACAGCTGCCAGTCTAGCAGCCAGCCTTCTGTCTTCCAGGTTGGGAGCAGAAGAAACACGTTAACCCAAACCATCCCCAAAACCAAAAGCCTGAATGTCGGCATTGCCAGGCTTTGGCCTTTGGGAAAAGTTGCCTTTCCGTCTGGTGACACAGATGGGTTCCGCCACGTCATGGCCCTCGCCTTGCCCCCAATACCAGATGCCGAGCAGGCAATACTTTGCCAGAAAATACCGGCCCGCCCTGGCCAGCCACGTGTCATCTAAAATTTTTCAGAGCGCGATGTCTGCATCAGGTCCCGGAAAAAGTCAACTCACCACCGACACATGACTAAAAGCACGCAAGGCCTACAATATCTCTGTTACAGCTCACTTGGTGACTGTGGATGTCTCTGTGGGTGACGGTGGCTCTCAGGCTCATCAGCGCACGGTCTCTTTCAAAACCGCAAGGTTGTGCAGAGGCTCTTTCCCCCACGGGTCCTCTGGGTGCAATCACTTGCCCGAGACACCAGGCCGAGATGAAAATAAATTTAATCTGCCTTGGAGACCCGTCCCCACACAGGTCATGAGCTGTGGACGGCTCTCCCGCAACGAGACCCGAGCGCTGGCTGGGTGACAATAACCATGTGTCAGGCAGGTGGTGAGCGATAAACGGGCAATATCTCTGGCCGCCCTTAAGATCGGTAGGCTGAGCACATCCCTTGCCTGGCACATGTCATTGAACCTTGTCCAACCAGAAATTTCTAAAGAGCTAAACCCGGTCTGGACTGCCTGCTGAAGAAGGCTCGAGTCTGAGTTCGCACCCTATCTTTCCGCCGTTTGCACCCTGCTTTCGTTGCGCCTGGCCTGCGTTGCAGCGTCAGCTCGGCCTCTACCGTCAACCGTCTCATGTTGACGCGTGGCAACTCCTGTAATCCACCCTCCCACATGCTCCAGCTATTGTGGGAGCAGCGCAATGCCATTACGCAGTAACGAAGTGACACACTGGCCTGACAAGCAGCTGGTCGGACCTCGGGTGTTGAGCCACCGAGAGTGGAGGCAGATGAAAGAGCTCTGCACCATACCTTGCCAGTTTTGAAGAAGCCACCAAATGGGTCAGTGCGACGATCCCTTGGTCAGCATGAGCATTGTGGTGATCTTATTCTGGAACAACGTTGGACAACTTCTGAAACATCAGTCCCACCAGGACTTGAGGAGGAAGAAGACACAGCTGCAGACACGGATCCTTTCCTCTCCGTCCAAATTCCACAAGGCCCGACAGTTTTCTCATTTTATCGTCTCATTATGCAGTGTTTTCAGGGTGCCAGAGCTAGTGCAAGGCGGCACTCAGCTCTCGGTGCATCATCTGAGGCAAAGTCCAGGGCTGTGTTGAAGCTGTGCCGGAGGAAGCGGAGGATGAGAGGATGAGGAGGTATTCCTATGACACCGACGTCGCCTGCCTTGGAAAGAGGTTGGCGTAATTTGAGGCAGATGAGGAAGATTATTTGCTAGTGCCGCCCTCGCCCCAGAGGCTTGAAATCAAGTGCTCCATCCTCTCGCATGAGTGCTGGATGCCCATTTCCTCCAACATGATCATCGCATTAAGGCCCTAAAAATGAACAACAGGTACTGGGTCGCCACTCCTCATAGGATCCCCGGTACAAAACACAACTCAGCACTGTTCCTTCACCCGACACCAAATAGAGAGGTAAAATGCAGGAAATGGAGACCTTGGCGTGATTGATCCAACAGAGAATCTGTTAACGTCTGCCTTCACGTTCCTTCAAATGTGAACGGTGAACAAACGCCACGACGTGACAGCAGTAGATGCCAATAGCCTTAGCGCAGCAGCAGCAAGGTGGCAAGAAGCCTAATGGGTGGACCCTCTGGCAATCTTTATTTACCACCTCACCAACGCATGCAATGAGGCCAACAGATACAACAACCAAAGACCACTTAAGATCATGGGGTGCACGACAAACTCGTCTCTAACACCGTGATGTTTTTGTATGTGTTTCCGAAAACACCCAATAGACTCTGGGCTATCCAAAATTGGAACGAATAGGCCCCGAGCTGGCTCGCCACGCCATAGAGGTGTTGTCCATGCCCAGCACCAGCGTCATATCTGATGGACCATCAGCACAGCCGAGGAGTCAGTACAGACAAACGCATCCCTTTCCACAGATACATGTGATCGTTTGAAGACTTTTCATCAAGATGAAATTCAGGCATGGATCTACTGATGATGTTTGGCCCCCAATTGGCCGAGTCACCAATTAGATGCTTGGTCTACTTCACATTCCCCCCAAACATAAATGGTCCCTCTTGAAAAACTTATTTTTAAAATTATCATTTCTTACTGCAATTTTTACTTCTCAATTCCAACAGTTCATTTTTGCTGGTTTTGCTGTGAGGAGACTAAAATACACCAAGGTTTCATACAAAACCAAATTCCATTTACTCACTTCCTACACTATCATCTTTAGAATTTTTTACAATTGCAATGGTTTTGGTCATGTTGCCTCACAATTTTAACATGGCTGAGAAGTCCATATTTTAATATTTTGGTCATGTTGCTGTGGAGATACAGCAAGTAATCATGGTCCTTTGTGAACAAAATGTGGCTTCTAAGTGCATTTCTCCTTCACAATTTTTTAAACAGTGGCTGAAAGTCATTTTTATAATTTTTTGGGTCATGCTGCTTTGAAAAGCAGCAATACACAGTCCTATTCTAAAAAATGTTGTTTCTAATTGACCATTAGTTTTCAAAATTGTCCACAAGTGGCTCCATGGTCCATGTTTTGTAATTTTTGGGGCATTTCTTGCTGTGACATGTCAGCTATACTACAATACCTATTCTAAAAATTTTGTTTATAACAGACATTTGTTCCTCAAATTGTCCGAAATGGCTCAAGGTCATGTTTTGAATTTTATGAGGCAAATTTGCTGTGACATGCAGCTAGTAGCTACAGGTCCTATTCTAAAAAATGTTGTTCTTCTAACAGACATTTGTTCTTCACAATGGTCAAGAGTGGCTCAAGTGAGTATGGTGCTGTCAGAAACAGGAATAGTTAGGACACTGTTAATGACCACATATTGCAAAATGACTGTTTTTTGCAAGATCGTTTAACATAGCTATCAATCCCTTTATTGGAGACAACACCCATTTAATACAAGTAAAAAAGAGAAACAAAGACATGGTGGGATTCATCCGATTTAACAAAGTGTTTTTCTCTAGAATTAAAGTACTAAACACTTGCTTGTACATAAATAGCTGGTAAAAAAATATTCTTGAATTGCTACAATGGGAGGTACAGGATGTAGTTTATTTTCAAGGACATGAATGGAGCACGGACAAAGAACAAAGTATCAGAGACCATTTCCTCCGCACTTTGATTAAAATGAGAAAAAGAATGCCAAGAAAAAGGGCACCTGGGTAGTTCCACACCAGTATTTCCAAGTGAAGCCTCAATTGTGTCCACACTCAACGAAGGGGCAAGCACTACCCACTATGACTGTGAACAGAGGAATGGCTGAGTTCTCCACTTCCGCTTCCGCATCTGCTTCAGCAAACGACAATTTTCGTAGCTGCGTCATCAGGCATTTTAACCTGGCGTGTTTTAATAGATGACGGAACGCCAGGCCTGGGCTCTCACCGCACCCACAGTAACACGGCCCTGGTCATGCTGTGGCACAGGACCAGGTATATTCAAGTGTCTCCAGTTCAACTAAAATGGGTTGAAAAGACTCCTTTTTCCATCACTTTTTAAATCAGGGGTTATGCAGGTTGGGGCTCATCTTTGGCCTAGGACAGGTATAGTCAAGTGTCCCATGAAACAAAAATGGTGTGAAAGACTACCTTTTTCGGCACTTTTTAAATGTGGGGGTCATGCAGGTTTGGGGCTCAATGCTGTGGCCAGGTCAGGTATATCCAATGTCCCAGTGAAACTAAAATGGTGGTTGAAAACTCCTTTTTTCGGAACATTTTTAATCGGGGTCATGCAGGTTGGTTGGGGCTCATTCTTGTGTCCCAGGACAGGTATATTCAATGTCCAGTTCAACTAAAATGGTTGGTGAAAGACCCTTTTTCCTTGCACTTTAATCTGTGGGTCAGACAGTTTAAAGGGTCATGCTGCGTTCCAGTGCAGGTATATTCAATGTACCAGTTCAAGTAAGATGATGGTCAAATCATACTGCCTTACTGGCACTTTTTAATTTGTGGTGATGCAGGTTTAAGGGTCATGCTGTGGTAACAAGACAGGGATGGTGAATGTTTGTGTTTTTTATTTCTGTGGCTTTTATAACATAAGTAGTGTTTGCCTAAGATGTAAAGCAGGTATCCATTTGAACGGTTGTGGATGTTAATTCCAGTTCTCCATCCCTGTTTGGGTGTAAGAATGAAGGTGTGTTGCCTCGTCCACCATAGACTTTAAATGGTCATCGGAGATATCGACTATCGACTATCGAAACCTTATCGATGTGGCCGACTATCACTAATCGCCCGATTGTCGATAGCCAACGTAATCGCCAACACTAGTTTGACGATTTTGATATCGACAAAGTGAAATCGGCAAGGTTTTTATGTGAGCGAAATTTCCAGATCTGCGATAATTAAGGTTAAAATCTGAGCATTCATCTATTTAGACGCGCCTTTTTCGGCCTTCCGCAATTTTGGCGGCCACAAATCAGATACAGAATAGAGCAGGTGAGTTGTGTGCTACGTCATGACTGGGATGTGTAATGGTTGCGATTGGCTGGAAAAATCACATGACCCACTTCGTTTTACATAGAATAAGCGTTTTACTGTTTTCAGCCCTCATGTCTCTCAGCGTCACATAGGGATAGACCTGCCGCTCTGCCTGTGGCCAAACAGCTCATCGAAATTAGTCTATTTCTGCACAGAAGAAAACTCTACTAATACTGTGATCCTTCCAATTTATTAGATTAGAGATTTGAAGATTTTATGTAGTTAGCTAGAGAATTTTAAAAGCAGCAATCTACCGCGTAAAATTCACGGCGGTGGGATCGTGGGGGGGGGGGCCCTCGCGGTGACGAACAAGAACAAGCTCTATCTATACAGAACTCTGGATAAAGGTTCACCAATGACTTATAGTGTAGACATTGTAGTGGAATATCTTTATTATTAACAGTAATTGCTATTGAAATATTTCCTGGATTATTGGGCAGCCTGAGACATATTTGGATACACATCATTTCGTAGTACTGCAAGGTCACTTTGTAGCTGCAAAACTCCACTATTTTATTATCAGTATACATTACAGATAGTGTTTCGATTTTCATTTTAACCCATTACACCTGTGACATGTTGATAATATCCAACCCTTGCGTTAAATTACAATACAATCAATTCTTGAATCACACAGGTTGTTTTGTTGCCAAAAATACCGTGTACGTACGAAAACATCACAGTTACGTGTTTTGTTGACTTTTGCGCACCCACATTTTGTTCTTGACGCAGCATCCACGTAAATCTTAAAAACTACATCTATAGTCACCACAGTAATTGAAAGGGCCAAAAAATACCGTTATTATACCAAAAACATAACAGTTACGTGTTTTTTTGACTTTTGCGCACCCAGCATTGTTCATTGACGCAGCATCTACGTAAATCTTAAAACAGCAATTCTATATTCACCACAGGTGAATTGAAAGGTGCAAAAAATACCGTTTATTATATCAAAACATAACAGTTACGTGTTTTTTGACTTTTGCGCACCCAGCATTGTTCATTGACGCAGCATCCACGTAAATCTTAAAACAACAATTCTATATTCACCACAGGTGAATTGAAAGGTGCAAAAAATACCGTTTATTATACCAAAACATAACAGTTACGTGTTTTGACTTTTGCGCACCCAGTATTTTTCATTGACGCAGCATCTACGTAAATCTTAAAACAGCAATTCTATATTCACCACAGGTGAATTGAAAGGTGCAAAAAATACCGTTTTTTATATCAAAACATAACAGTTACGTGTTTTTTGACTTTTGCACACCCAGCATTGTTCATTGACGCAGCATCTACGTAAATCTTAAAACAGCAATTCTATATTCACCACAGGTGAATTGAAAGGTGCAAAAAATATCGTTTATTATACCAAAACATAACAGTTACGTGTTTTTTGACTTTTGCGCACCCAGCATTGTTCTTTGACGCAGCATCTACGTAAATCTTAAAACAGCAATTCTATATTCACCACAGGTGAATTGAAAGGTGCAAAAAATACCGTTTATTATATCAAAACATAACAGTTACGTGTTTTTTACTTTTGCACACCCAGCACTGTTCATTGACGCAGCATCTACGTAAATCTTCAAACAGCCAGTCTATCTTCACCACAGGTGAATTGAAAGGTGCAAACAATATCGTTTATTATACCAAAACATAACAGTTACGTGTTTTTTGACTTTTGCGCACCCAGCATTGTTCATTGACACAGCATCCACGTAAATCTTAAAACAGCAATTCTATAGTCACCACAGGTGAATTGAAAGGTGCAAAAAATACCGTGTATTATACGAAAACATAACAGATACAGACATAACAGACTCCTTTTCCCGGCACTTTTTAATCTGGGGTCAGACAGGTTTAATGGTCATACTGCGGTCCAGGACAGGTATAGTCAATGTCCAGTGAAACTAAAATGGTGGTTGAAAGACTCCTTTTTGCGGCACTTTTTAAATCTGGGGGTCATGCAGGTTTGGGGCTCATGCTGCGTTCCAGGACAGAGATATTCAATGTCCAGTTCAAGTAACATGATGGTTCAAATCATACTGCCTTCTGGCACTTTTTAATTTGTGGGTGATGCAGGTTTAAGGGTCAGGCTGTGTACAAGACAGGGATAGTGAATGGTCTGTGACTTTTTTTCTGTGACTTTTATAACCTAAGTGTGTTGCCTAAGATGTACACGTATCCATTTGACTGTTGTGGATGTTAATTTCAGCTTCTCCAGCCTTGTTTGGGTGTAATAATGAAGGTGTTGTTGCTCTCCCATAGACTTTAATGGTAATCGCTCATAATCGATGCTCACTATTGAAAAACCTTATCGATCGCGGCCGACTATCGCTCGATCTCGATAGCCAACGCAATCGCTCAACACTACTCATCACTAGTCATGAGAAAAAGATCTCAAATTCATGTGAATAGGTAAAACCATTAAAAAGTTATTCTCCGATAAAGTGACACATGTCACTTTTGAAAAAAAGTGCTTGGTCCTTAAGTCCAACAGGCTTAGACTATAAGGAGTTAAGCCACCCCCAGTCAACACAGTCAAAGGCTTTATCCGTGTCAAATGTGAGAAGGCCTGCGTCTGGGTACTTAGAATAATTTTTGTGAACTGACTGTAAGGTTACATAGTTACACAGTTTGTAAGGCCGAAAAAAGACAAGACGTCCATCTAGTTCAGCCTATTTTGCTAAAGTGTCGCTAAAGTGTTGATCCAGAGAAAGGCAAAAAACCCCAATGAGGTAGAAGCCAATTGTCTTCATTTGATGGAAAAAATTCCTCCTGACTCCAATCTGGCAATCGGAAAAATCCCTGGATCGACGACCCCTTTCCAGAATCCTAGTCACTATAACTATGACTACTGTATCTCCTTGCTTATCTGTCTCCCTCTCTGCAAACTCTCCCCTCTTCAATCTGTCCTGAATAGTGTTGAGCGATTATTATCGACAAAGTTGAAATCGGCACAGTTTTTATGTTGATCGAAATTTTTAGATCATGCGATAATTTAGGTTAAAATCTGTGCATCATCTATTAAGATTGCGCCATTTTCGGCGCTTCCTGTCATTGACTGGGATGTGTATGGTTGCGATTGGCTGGAAAAATCACATGACCTCGTTTTACATCAGCCTCAGTGTCTCTCAGCGTCTCAGAGCAGAAGGACGTATGATCTGCTTGTGCCCAAACAGCTCAGCGAAATTATTCTATTTCTTCACAGAGAAACCTCTACTATTAGCTGTGATCCTTACAATTTAGTTAGTTTAGATTAGAGATTGGAAGATTTTATGTAGTTAGCTAGAGAATTTTAAAGGAGCATCTACCGCTGTAAAGTCACGGGGAGGAGCGAGGGGGGGGGGGGAGCGTGGGCGAACACAGACAAGCTCTATAAAGAATACTGGATAAAGTTCACCAAGACTTAGTGTAGACATTGCACTGCACTGTCTTTATGAACAGTTTTCTATTAAAATATTTCCTGGATATGTGGCCGCCTGCACTTATAGGATACACATCTTTTCTAGTAACTGCAGGTCTCTTTGTTAGGTGCAAAACTCACTTTTATTATCAGTATACATTTCAGATAGGTGTTCATTTTAAATTTTGCCCATTCCACCTTTGTTGATATATCCACCTTGCACTTAAATTAGAATCCAGCAATTTTATAGTCACCACAGGTGAATTGAAAGGTGCCAAAAATATCTTGTATTATACGAACACATAACAGATACGTGTTTTTTGACTTTGGCGCACTACAGCTTTGTTCATTGAGGCAGCTTGCACTTTAAATCTGAATCCAGCAATTTTATAGTCACCACAGGTGAATTGAAAGGTGCCAAAAATATCTTGTATTATACGAATACATAACAGATACGTGTTTTTTGACTTTGGCGCACTACAGCTTTGTTCATTGAGGCAGCTTGCACTTAAATGTGAATACATCAATTTTATAGTCACCACAGGTGAATTGAAAGGTGCCAAAAATATCTTGTATTATACGAACACATAACAGATACGTGTTTTTTGACTTTGGCACACTACAGCTTTGTTCATTGAGGCAGCTTGCACTTAAATCTGAATCCAGCAATTTTATAGTCACCACAGGTGAATTGAAAGGTGCCAAAAATACCTTGTATTATACGAATACATAACAGATACGTGTTTTTTGACTTTGGCGCACTACAGCTTTGTTCATTGAGGCAGCTTGCACTTAAATTTGAATACAGCAATTTTATAGTCACCACAGGTGAATTGATAGGTGACAAAAATACCTTGTTTTATCCAAATACATTTCAGATACGTGTTTTTTCACTTTGGCGCAGGCCAGCTTTGTTGATAGATCTACTTTGCAGTTATATTTGAATCCAGCAATTTTGTTTGATTTGAGGGATTTGAGAATAGCTGTGATTTGCCGTCTTTTAATAAAAAAACTTTCCAAAACTCTTCCATACCTTCTCAAATTTTTATATTTCTGAACATGGAGCGAAATTCAGGTGGTAAGCGAGCAAAGAGGGGGGTAGGACATGGAGGTAGAGGTACAAGAGAAGGTGCTCCTTCCAGTGCTGGCGACAACACACATGCCAGCGGATCGTCAGTTGCAGGACCGTCAGGCCTGTCATCGCTGGGTCAGGGCCCTGTGAATCTCAGTAACGAACAGCGTCGCCAATCTGTCCTTCAGTGGTTAATGCAACCTGCATCCAGCAGTCTTACCTCCTCGTCCTCCCAGTCACGGCCACAAATGTCATCATCAGCATCACCAGCATCTGTCCAACATGAAGCAGCCCAAATGTTAACTTGTGTACCCACCACTGTGGATAATCTTAGATGACAAAATGCGGTTGGGGTCAGAAGGCATGTTAAAAGATCAAGAGGCCAAAGAGGATGATTTTGTCTGCTCTGACGCCCAGTTACTGATGCCATCAGAGGAGGAGAAGAAAGCCGGTCAATCGTCAAAAATCCCGGGCGGTCGGCAACGCCTTGCAGTCCATCTTGCTTGTAGCCCGCAGCTCCTGGATGCAGAATGTCAGGACGATGAAGTCACCTGTGTTGATGATGATGATGAGGACATTGCGGATCCAGCGTGGTCTTTTCAGCAGAATTTGCTTGCGAGCGCTTCATCACTGGACGAGGAGGAAGACGATGGGGTAGTGTCAGTACGGGTTCCGCCTCAAAAAGGGAGAGGGCGGTCGCAGAAGTCCGCTGATATGATTCTGCCAGCCACGGTCAGCGCAAACCCCGCTCCTCGCTTATCGCCGTCAAAAAGGTCCAGGACCTCTCAAGCCTGGGCCTTCTTTGAGCAAGCCTCTGTTTCACCCAGCGATGTCATATGCCGCCTTTGCCGTAAACGCATAAGTAAAGGCAAGAACCTTAGGTGGGGAACCACCACCAACATGTCTAGTCACATGCAGCGAATGCATGAGTTGAAATGGAGGCAACACTTGGCCAAAAAAGGCTAGACCGACGCCGGCCCTCCAACCACTGTCACACCCTCTGTCTCCGCCTCCTCCTCCTCCGCCACCACCAAGCGTTCCTCAGCTGCCCATGTCTCTCAGAGTCATGATCAGGGATCAGCCTCCGCTTCAGCCTCCACCGTCGCCCGAGTACCACCAGCACCACCAGAGACCCATCCTACCCCTTCTCCTTCCGCCAGTTTGACGACCTGCACGCCGTACAGCGGCCAGTCTAGCAGCCAGCCTTCTGTCTTCCAGGTTTGGGAGCAGAAGAAACACTTTAACCCAAACCATCCCAAAGCCAAAAGCCTGAATGTCGGCATTGCCAGGCTTTTGGCCTTGGAAATGTTGCCTTTCCGTCTGGTGGACACAGATGGGTTCCACCACGTAATGGCTCTTGCCTGCCCCCAATACCAGATGCCGAGTAGACATTTCTTTGCCAGAAAAGCTGTCCCTGCCCTGGCCAGCCACGTGTCATCTAAAATTTCAAGCGCGTTGTCTGCATCTGTGGCCGGAAAAGTCCATCTGACCACCGACACATGGACTAGTAAGCACGGCCAAGGCCGCTATATCTCTGTGACAGCTCCCTGGGTGAGCTGGGTGGATGTCTCTGGGGGTGACGGTGGCTCTCAGGCTCGGCGCACGCTCTTCAAAACCGCAGGGATGGTGCAGGGTTCTTTCCCCCGAGGTCCTCTGGTGGCATCACTTGCCCAGAGAAACCAGGCCGTGTTGAAATTAATCTGTCTTGGAGACCGTCCACACACAGGTCAGGAGCTGTGGACGGCTCTCCGCAACGAGACCGAGCCAAGAACCTTGTGCCAGGCAAGGTGGTGTGCGATAACAGGCGAAATCTGCTGGCCGCCCTTCAGATCGGTAGGCTGGAGCACATCCCTTGCCTGGCACATGTCATGAACCTTGTCGTCCAGAAATTTCTAAAGAGCTACCCGTGTCTGGACTGCCTGCTGAGAAAGGCTCGAAGTCTAAGTTCGCACTTCCGCCGTTCGCACCTTGCTTCGTCCCGCCTGGCTGCGTTGCAGCGTCAGCTCGGCCTCCCCGTCAACCGTCTCATTGTTGACGTGGCAACACGCTGGAATTCCACCCTCCACATGCTCCAGCGATTGTGGCAGCAGCGCAATGCCATTACGCAGTACGAAGTGACACATGGCCTGACAAGCAGCGGTGCGGACCTCGGGGTGTTGAGCCACCGAGAGTGGAGGCAGGTGAAAGAGCTCTGCACCATCCTTGCCAGTTTTGAAGAAGCCACCAAAATGGTCAGTGCGGACAATGCCGTTGTCAGCATGAGCATTTTGATGATCTTAGTTCTGGAACGATCGTTGGACACTCTGAAACAACAGGTCCCGCCAGCGACGGAGGAGGAGACGGACACAGATGCGGACACGGAGCCTTTCTCTCCGTCAAATCCACAAGGCCCGACAGTTTCACAATTTCATCGGTCTTCATTAGGCAGTGGTTCGGGGTCCAGAGCTAGTGCAAGGTGGCGTATCAGCTCTCAGGGTGCATCATCTCAGGCAAGTCAGGGCTGTGTTGAAGCTGTGCCGGAGGCAGCGGAGGAGGAGGAGGAGGAGGAGGAGGTATTCCTAGACACCGACGTTACCGACGTCCCTGCCTTGGAAAGAGGTTGGCGCGAATTTGAGGCGGAGGAGGAAGATGAGGAAGATCAGTGTGCTAGTGCCCCTCGACCCAGAGGCTTGGGAAATCAAGGCTCCATCTCTCACATGAGTGCTTGGATGCTCCATTTCCCCCAACATGATCCTCGCATTAAGGCCATCAAAATGAACAACAGTTACTGGGTGGCCACCCTCCTGGATCCCCGGTACAAAACAAAACTCAGCACTTTCCTTCCACCCACCCAAATAGAGAGTAAAATGCAGGAAATGGAGACCTTGCTGATTGATCAACTGGAGACATCTGTTGCGTCTGCTTCACGTTCCCCAAATGTCACGGTGGAACAACATCAGCGACGTGACAGCAGTAGAGTGCCAAGTAGCCGTAGCAGCAGCAGCAGCAGCAGCAGGCAAGGTGGCAGAAGCCTAATGGGTGACCTCTGGCAATCTTTGTTTACCACCTCACCAACGCATGCAATGCAGGGCACACATCCAACACACAGAGACCAGCTTAAGATCATGGTGCACGACTATCTGCGTCTCAACACCGATGTTTTTGTATGTGTTCCGGACCCAATAGACTTCTGGGTATCCAAAATGGACGAATGGCCCGAGCTCGCTCGCCACGCCATAGAGGTGTTGTCCTGCCCAGCAGCCAGCGTCATATCTGAGCGGACCTTCAGCACAGCTGGAGGAGTCATTACAGACAAACGCATCCGGCTTTCCACAGATAATGTGGATCGTTTGACTTTCATCAAGATGAATCAGGCATGGATCTCTGATGATGTTGTGGCCCCAATTGCCGAGGTCACCGATTAGTTGCCGGTTTATTTCACATTTCTCTTCAAACAGAAATGGTCCTCTTGAAAAATGTTTTTTAAAATGATCATTTCTTACTGCAATTTTTATTCTCTTTTCCCAACAGTTCATTTTGCTGGTTTTGCTGTGAGGAGACTGTAAAAGACAGCAAGGTTTCATGACAACACCGTATTCCATTTACTCACTTTATCTTTAGAAGTTTTTGCATTGTCAATGGTTTTGAGGTCATGTTGCTGTGAGATACAGCTATAATTATAGTCCTTTGGAACAGAAATGTGGCGTTTAAGTGGAATTTCTCCCTCACAATTTTTAATAGTGGCTGAGAAGTCATATTTATAATTTTTGGGGTCATGTAGCTGTGAGATACAGCAATAATCATGGTCCTTTGGAACAGAAATGTGGCTTTTAAGTGGCATTTCTCTCTCACAATTTTTAATAGTGGCTGAGAAGTCATATTTATAATTTTTTGGGGTCATGTAGCTGTGAGATACAGCAATAATCATGGTCCTTTGGAACAGAAATGTGGCTTCTAAGTGGCATTTCTCCCTCACAATTTTTAACAGTGGCTGAGAAGTCATTTTTATAATTTTTTGGGTCATGCTGCTTTGAAATGCAGCAATACTACAGGTCCTATTATAAAAATGTTGTTTCTAACAGACATTTGTTCTTCACAATTGTCCAAAGTGGCTCAAGGGTCATGCTTTGAATTTTTGGGGGCATTTTGCTTTGAAATGCAGCTATACTACAGGTCCTATTATAAAAAAAATGTTGTTTCTAACAGACATTTGTTCTTCACAATTGTCCAAAGTGGCTCAAGGGTCATGCTTTGAATTTTTGGGGCATTTTGCTTTGAAATGCAGCTATACTACAGGTCCTATTATAAAAAAATGTTGTTTCTAACAGACATTTGTTCTTCACAATTGTCAAGAGTGGCTCAAGGGTGATGGTGCTGTCAGAAACAGGAATAGGTAGGACACTGTTAATGGACACATATTGCAAAATGACTTGTTTTTGCAAGATCTTTAACATAGCTATCAATCCCTGTATTGAGACAACCCATTTAATACAATTAAAAAAAGAGAAACAAAGACATGGTGGGATTCCATCCTATTTTAAAAATGTGTTTTCTAGAATTAAACTACTAAAAAACTTGCATGTACAAAATATCTGGTAAAAAAATTCCTCTGAATTGTACAAGGGAGGTACAGGAAAACTTGACCAGATGTAGGTTATTCAGAGGACATGGAGTATGGAGCACGGACAGAGAACAAAGTACAGAGACAATTTGCTCCAGCACGTTGAGTAAAATGAGAAAAAGAATGCCAAGAAAAAGGGCACCTGGGTGGAACAGGAGCGTTAACCACCAGTATTTCCAAGTGAAGCTCAATTGGTCCGCACTCATACGGAGGGGCAAGCGCTACCCAGGACAGGGACAGTATATGTCCAGTGAAACTAAAATGGTGGTTGAAAGACTCCTATTTCCGGCACTTTTTAATCTGTGGGTCAGACAGGTTTAATGGTCATTCTGCGGTACAGGACAGATATAGTTAATGTCCAGTTCAACTAAAATGGTGGTTCAAAGACTCCTTTTCCCGGCACTTTTTAATTTGGGGGTCAGACAGTTTTAATGGTCATACTGCGGTCCAGGACAGGTATAGTCAATGTCCAGTTCAACTAAAATGGTGGTTGAAAGACTCCTTTTTCCGGCACTTTTTAAATGTGGGGGTCATGCAGGTTTGGGGCTCATGCTGTGGACCAGGACAGGTATAGTCAATGTCCAGTGAAACTAAAATGGTGGTTGAAAGACTCCTTTTTCCGGCACTTTTTAAACTGGGGGTCATGCAGGTTTGGGGCTCATGCTGTGGCACAGGACAGGTTTATTCAATGTCAGTGAAACTAAAATGGTGGTTGAAAGACTCCTTTTTCCGGCACTTTTTAATCTGGGGTCATGCAGGTTTGGGGCTCATGCTGTGGCCCAGGAGAGGGATAGTCTATGTCCAGTGAAACTAAAATGGTGGTTGAAAGACTCCTTTTTCCGGCACTTTTTAAATCTGGGGGTCATGCAGGTTTGGGGCTCATGCTGCGTTCCAGGACAGGGATATTCAATGTCCAGTTCAAGTAAAATGATGGTTCAAATCATACTGCCTCTGGCACTTTTTAATTTGTGGGTGATGCAGGTTTAAGGGTCATGCTGTGGTACAAGACAGGGATAGTGAATGGTGTGTGATTTTTTTTCTGTGGCTTTTATAGCCTAAGTGTGTTGCCTAAGATGTAGCACGTATCCATTTGACTGTTGTGGATGTTAATTCCAGCTTCTCCAGCCCTGTTTGGGTGTAGGAATGAAGGTGTTGTTGCTCTCCCATAGACTTTAATGGTCATCGCTCATAATCGACCACTCACTATCGACTATCTTGTCGATGATGGTTGACTATCGACCATCGACCGATGTCGATGGTCAACGTAATTGCTCAACTATTGTCCTGAATGCAGCAGCCAGGCTCATCTTTCTCTCTAGCCGCTATACTGATGCCTCTACCCTGTGTCAGTCACTGCACTGATTGCCCATTCAGTACAGGATACATTATAAACTCATCACACTCACTCATAAAGCGCTCCACAACGCTGCCCCCCCCCCTCCATCTCCTCCCTCATCTCTCTCCGCTCTGCTGCTGATATCAGGTTACACTCATCAATCATCCGAACCTCCCATCCCCGTCTCCAAGATTTCACACGTGCGGCACCAATTCTCTGGAATATGCTACCACAGCGATTAGGCACATTCACAACCCTCATCATTTTAAGCGGGTCCTGAGAAAACATCTTCTCGGTCTGGCCTACCAAGATCCCTATCTGCTGTCACACACATCTGTCACTCCCTTCACTAGGGCACTCACAGGCACTTATCTGTATATAGATGTACTGTCAGGGTGGCAGGTTCATCCATTTTTCATGTAAACTAACCCCTATTTATGAAACAAGGCTGGACCATTGTAAACTTGGCACTTCTGACCGTATCTTTCACCCATACACCCTAATAGATTGTAAGATCTCACGAGCAGGGCCCTCACACCTTGTGTCTCATCTGTAAGTACTATTAATGTGTAATGTCTGTATGTTTACCCTTGAATTTATTAAGTGCTGCGGAATATGTTGGCGCTATATAAATAAAGATTATTATTATTATTATTTATGGGCGAATCGAGTTAGAATTTCAGGAAAACTTCGATTCTGAACGAAGTCGAAGTTTGGGGTGATTCGCGGGAACGAAGCGTGTTTTGGGATTGATAAAATGGCTGGGGCCCAAAAGGAACGTTACGGGGGAAAAGCCCTTGGGGAAGAAGAAGGGCTTTGCCTGCATGTTCCAATAAAGGGGGCCCGGGGGGAAATTGGGTTTGACGTCACCGCATTTATATAGCCCGGGCGGGGATCTGGGAGCCCCTACCGCTCTCACGGGGACTGGGGTGGGGAAGGTGAAAACCCCACGGTGTTTTGTTAGTGTCTGAAAAAATCTTTTTTATATAGGTTTTTGGGGGTGTCAAAGTTTGGGCTCAGGGACTGTTCTCTTTTTTTTCTAATTCGGGTTTTTTGTGGGGTATTGGAACTAAAAGTCCAGTGTGCGTCCAATGAAAGTGCATATACATTTTTTTGCTATTGCTCTTTTCTTCAGAAACATTTTTTTTCCCTGTTGTATTCATTTAAAAAAAACGCTTTTTTACAACCAAAAAACCATTTAAATTTTTTGGTTCCCCTCATTTTTTTTTGCGAAATTTAGATAAAGGGGGTTTAAAATTTAAGCGTTGTTTTCCCTGTTGTTTTTTACTAAAAAGAAAATTTTTTTTTTTCCTCCCAAAAATTAAATTTTGCCTGTAGCAAAATTTAACAACCAAAGGGTTAATTAAAATTTTTTTTCTGTTGTTGTGTCCCTTTTAAAAAACACCGCCATTTTAACACGCTCCCAAAGGGGGAATTTTTGGTTGCTCATTTTTTTTGGGTGAAATTTTTTGTCCGGGGGTTTAATTAAGCGTTGTTCTGCTTTTGTGGTCACTAAAAAAAAAATTTTCTTTTTCACCGCCAAAAAAAAATTTTGCCTGTAGCAAAATTTTCAAAACCCAAAGGTTTAAAATTACAAGTTTTTCTGTTGTTCTTTTCTGAAAAATTAACGCCTTTTTTAACACGTAAAAAGTGGAAATTTTTGGTTGCTCTTTTCTTTTGCGAAATTTAGATCCAGGGGGGTTAAATTAAAGGCTTTGTTCTCCCTGTTGTGGTACAAAAAGAAACTTTTTTTCTTTTTCATCCCAAAAAAAAAGAAATTTTTGCCTGTAGCAAAATTCAAAACCAAAAGGTTTAAAATTAAAAATTTTTTCTGTTGTTCTGTACGGGTAAAAAAACCCGCCTTTTTAAACCATGCTACAAACCCTGGTAATTTTTGGTTGCTCATTTCTTTTTGCGAAATTTTTAGTTTCCGGGGGTTTTTTAAAGCTTTGGGTTCTGCTGTTGTAAATAACTAAAAAAAACCGTTATTTTTTAATTTCCAAAAGAAGAAATTTTGCCTGTAGCAAAATTTCATACCCGGGAAGGGTTTAATTTTAACCCTCTTTTTGTTTTATTTTCAGTAAATTACACAGTTTTTTTAAACAGAACAAAAAGTAAATTTTTCATGCCCATTTGTGGGGGGGCAATTTATACCCAAAGGATTAACCAAGTTTTTTTTAGTGGGTCATTTGGGTAAAAATTACAGGGTTGTTTTTAAATCATTTTACAGATATCTTCATAAAACATTTGTCTTTCTTTTTTGAAACAAAACGTATGCCCGGGCCCAGAGGGTGGCAGGCTCTTAGGGGCGAGTGGCAGGGGGCACAAACTTTCCCAAAGGAGAAGGCCCGGCACACCCAAAGCGGGGGGACGTTTGCAGCAGGGGTCATTTTGGTGGGGCCCCAAAAAATCCCGCTGTCATCTTCCGGCCCCAAATATGTTGTTCGAAAAACCCCAAGGGTTTCTTGTTTGGTTGATTTAGGTCTTCCACTTCCTCCCAAAATGACATCTGACAACCCCAGCCAAAAATTTGGGTTTTTGGAAACCGTCAAAAAACAAAAACCCTTAGTTGGCTTGGGCAAGGGGCGGGTAAAAAGGGCAGCCCTCACCTGTCCCCCATCCCGCCTTGTCCCTTTCCGGGTTTTCCCCTCCCCAGAGATCTACAATCTGGCCCAGTGCCACTTTACAGCGAGGTTTAGGAGGACAGTCAGCAGTACTTGGCAGGAAGAAATGGGGCCAATTTTCCCCTGATTCTTGCGGGTAGACGGAAAAGTATAGTTTGTGGAGAGTGGCTTGGGAATTTCTGTTTTTGAGGGGTTTCAGCCTTGCATCCCAAAGGGCCCGGTGATGAGGCCCAGCAGTGCGATGAAACAAAAAAATCGATGATGATGTAGGGGCCCGCACTTGGGACCCGGGGGTAAAAGCAAGGGTTTCATCATCTTTGGGGGAAAAAGGGGCCCGAAAGCTTGGGGTTTCAGGAGGGCGAGCCAGCAAGGGGGTTTTGTGTGGCCGTGAGTCAGCAGGGAAAGCAGCAGGTGGGGTTTCAGGAAAAAAGGGGGCCTGGGGGGTAGAAACCGTTTTGCGGGTTTCCAAGAAAGTAGCGGCACGGGGGACTAAAGTAAAGGCCCGGGGCGGGCGGTAGTGTCCCCCGTGCGGAGGGGTTGGCGGTAAAATCAGCTCTCGGCGGTGGGGCAGGTTTTTTTTGCAAAGGGAAAACGGAGGGGGAATTTTGGGTATATTTTAAAATTTTGTGGGCAGAAAGTGAAGCGGGGGGCCAGGGAGAAAAACCTTTTGGCCCCAGGGCCCCTTGCGTAACACATGCGCGCTGGGAAAAAACGTGGCTCAGATGTGGTTGGTCCACCCAGCCGCCCCCAGCAACAGCGGGCAGAGTGCCCTTGGAAAGCTTCCCATTGCGTCGTCAAGGCTCCCCACCTCTGCAGAAGGGATTTTTTTTTCCCCTTTGCCTCATCTCTCGGCCCGATGAAACTCTGCCACCCCAGTTAAAAAGGTCCCCCG
Source organism: Phyllomedusa bahiana (assembly GCA_025379985.1). Classification (NCBI taxonomy): domain Eukaryota; kingdom Metazoa; phylum Chordata; class Amphibia; order Anura; family Hylidae; genus Phyllomedusa; species Phyllomedusa bahiana. The sequence continues at coordinate 102,724 of JAODAL010007742.1, read as the reverse complement.
GAAAAACGGGGCACCCAAAAACTGATGTGGGGGCTGCAACTTGCCGGGTTTGCAGTGGGAAAAAGAAACTTGTCCTCCCCCGGCCAGTGTGTGGCATAAGAGGGGGTTTTTTCGTGCAGGGGGGGGCCATGTTAAAAAAAAGGGGGCCCCCGCTTGCCCCGGGGAAAATTGGGGAAAACCGACTGACCTTTGTCAAAGTTGAACCCCGGGTTTTTTCCCCAAACACCAATCCCCTTAGGGGTCGGGGGACTACTTCACCCATGAACCCTTACCCAAACTTTTGGGGAAATGGAAAGGGGGTTCAATTTACCGGCCTCGCCCTTTTCTGGGGCCCCCACCCAAAATTTTTGGTTGCCCATCTCAAGGTTTTCTATCTAAAATTTATTTTTCCAGGGGGTTTTGGGGGGTTAATTGCCACCCCCCCCAACTCTTTTCATTGGGGCCACTCTATGCCCCTATCCCTGCGCTGTTGTTGCCGTCCCCTCCAAAACTGTGTCATTGTCCCAATTTCTCGGGCCCTAAAGGGTGCTCCCAGCCGTCACCTCCACTCTTGTCATTGTGCCCCCTTTTGGGGGTTTAACTACTGTTTTGCCAGCTCCGGAATGTCTTTGTGCCACTTTTTCTGCCCCAATGCTGTGCTGTTGCTGCGGGCCTTTGACCTACCCCCTTTTGTTATTGTCCCCACTGTCTGCCCTCATGCTCTGCTGGGGGCTGCTTGCCTGCCCCTCCCCCACTGTTTTTTATTGTCCCACGCTGGGGCCTACTCCTGTTTTCCCCCTGCAAAATTTTCTTTGGGTTGCCGCGGCCTGCCCTCTTGCTGATGCTGTGGTGCTCCCTGTGCCCTCCCACTGTGTCATTGTGCCACTCTGGGGCCAAATCTGTTTTTGCCCCCTCCAGAATGCATTAGGGGCCAGGGCCCTGACCTATGCTGCTGGGTGGCTGCTCCCTTTCCCCTTTCCACACTGTGTTCTTGCCCCCACTCTGGGGCCCCTTCCCCTTTTTTTAAACCCTTTCCAGAATGTCATTGTCCCATTTGTGACCCATGCTGCTGCTTGGTTGCTGCCGGACCCCCCACACTGTTTTCATTTTTGCCACGCAAAACCTCATGCGCGTTTGCCGTCACCCTAACTCTCGTCATTGTGAAAAATTTTCGGCCTACTACTGTTTTCCCACCCCCAGAATGTCTTTTTTCCCCTTGTCTGACCTCAGGCTGCTGCTGGGGCTTTGCAGTAAAATTACACATTCTGTCATTGTGCCCTGTCTAAACCTCATGGCTGCTGTGACGGTTTCCCGTGCCCTCCTTTACTGTGTAAATTGTGCCACTTGTGGCCTACTCCTGTTTTTGCCCACCCCGGGAATGTCATTGGGGCCACTCCCCTTTGCCCTCTTTGTGTTTTGCTTGGCTGCGGGGCCCGTCCCTCCACACTGTTTCATTGTGCACTGTCTGCCCTCTTTGCTGCTGCTGTGGGCTGTTTGCCATGCCCCCCAAACTGTGTCATTGTCCCACTCTGTGACCTACCCCTGTTTTTCCCACCCCCAGAATGTTATTGTGCCACTTTTGACCTCTGGCTGCTGTGATGTGCGTCCCCTCCATACTGTGTCATTGTGCCACTCTGGGGCCTACTCCTGTTTTTGCAACTACAGAATGTCTTGTCACTGCCTGACCTCATGCTGTCCCGGGCTGCTGCCGTGCCCTCCACACTGTGTCATTGTCCACCTGGGGCCCTACTCCTTTTTTTCCCACCTCCAAAATGTCTTTGGCCCTGTCGACCTCATGCTGCGCTGGGGTGCTGCGGACCTCCCACTCGCATTGTGCCATTCTAACCTCATGTGCGCTGTGGTGTTTCCTGCCCCCCACCTGTGTATTGTGCCACTTTGGCCTACTCTTGTTTTTCCCCCTCCAGAATGTTATTTGCCCTCTTGACTCATGCTGGCTGTGGCTGTGCGTGCCCTAACACTGGTCATTGTGCCACTTGGGGCCCCTATCTCTTTTTGCCCCCTCCAAAATTTTTATTGTGCCCCTCTCTGCCTCTCTGCTATGGTGTGCCGTCACCTCCCCTCTGTCACTTATGTTCCAACGAGCTCTAGTTTTTTTTTTTACAGTTTTTGCTGCCTTTTGACTTTTCGGCTACTTTCCCACTTGAGTTTTTGGGTCAGTTTTTCTTAAGTGCCCGGGAATTTTTTAAGTGAAGCAATTTCAAAGAGCGGCGGAGTCTTGCGTGTATATAAAACACAACATTGTATGAAGAAAAAACCAAGCCCCTCTGCTTTTTTTAAAGCAGGGCACAACATTCTACGCACCCTCAGGCTCTTTTAGCCGGAAAATAGTGTTTTTTAACGCAATTCGCCCAAAAAGCTTTTGGGGCCGAAAAGAATTTTGTCGGGAAATTCGGGGGAAGCCCCCAAACGAAATTCCCCATCTCAAAATATAACTTGTATTTTTCTCTCCAAAAATGCTCCAAACCTTTTTTGAACTCTGTTATTGAATTCCCATAAAAAGCCCCTTTCTGGCAGAGAGTTCCCAAAATTCCCCACTCCTTTTAAAGAAAAAAAATCCCTTTCTTTTGGGATTTAGAAATTTTTTTTTCCCTAAAGACGTGAGGATCCCCCCCTTGTTTTTGTTTTGCCCTGGTATAAAAAAAATTTTGAGCGAGTTCTCTATATTGCCCCCCTTTAAATTTAAATTTAAAAACATTTTTAAATTAGGGCCCCCCCGAACCCCTCTTTTCTCAAAAACTAAATAACCCAAATTCTTGCAATCTTACGGGGTTTTCCCAGTCCACCCAGTCCTTTTTTTTATTTTTTTTCCCCGGCCTTTGTCCCTGTTCAACCCTCTACAATGTCTTTCCTGTGCACGGGTCCCCAAAACGGGTACCAATATTCCAGGGTGGGGGTTTTAACCCGGGAGACTTGTTTTAAGGGAAAGAAAAATTTTCCCCACATGTCTTCTATCCCCCTTTTTAAAATACCCCCCGTAATCCTATTTGCCTTGGAACTGCTGAAAACAGATAAGGGGTTTTTTTTCCTCCCCATGGGTAAAACCCTTTGAAATTTATCTGTTTTAAACCCTCATTTCCATTTCTTGCCCAGGAACCCAACTTTCCAGATCCCTTTGTAAAAAACCTCAATTGTGTTGATTATTTTATAGGCAAATATCACTGCAAAGATCGTTATTCAAAACTTGAAATTTCCCTGTGTAAGATTTTTAAATGAAAATGTTACAAGGTGGGGCCCCAAAATACTGACCCTTTTGGTCCCCCACCAGTAACGGGAAAAACCAGTCTGAGTAGCACCATTAATTACCACCCCTTTGCTTCTATCTCTAGTAGCTGTTTAACCCAACTTGCACACTTTTTTCCCCCAGTCCAAGCTTTCTCATTTTACTTACCAACCCTTTTAGTGGCATGATCAAATACTTTAGAGAAATCTAGATACTTTAAATCCCCAAATGTTTTTCCCCCCAATCCAGTCTAGAACTAACCACATAAAAAACTGTTTAGATTAGTTGACAAGACTGATTCCCTTTATAAACCCAAAGCTGGATGGCGTTTTTACATTTATTTTCAGTTTAAAAGGGGTTTAGAAAAATCTCTAAGAAAACCTTTCCAAAAATTTTCCCCCAACAGAGATTTTAAAATTTTCCGGCCCATATTTTTCCCGGATCTTTTTTGACCCCTTTTTGAAAAATTGGGAAACCAAAATTTGCTATGCGTCTTTCCCTTTGGGGGAAAAACCCCTTATTAGACAGTCCCTAAAATTTGGGACGAATTTATTTAAAAAAAAGCCCATTTCCTGGCTGCAAAGAACCTTAGGGGGTGTAAACATTTTGCCAAAGCTTAAATAATGCAGAGGGGGTTGGTTTTGGGCTTCATTCAATCTGTTTTTTAGTATGACAGGCCCCTTTTTACTGCCCCCGCTCCTTTTGAATTTTGCTTCACTCTTCAATTCCCCGGGCACTTACGGGGGGAAAAGTGACCAAAAAAACTTAAGCCCGGGTTCAACCTGTAAAGTTTATGGCAGCCCCCAGCTTTGGGGAAAAAAAACTGGGGTAAGAAACCTACAATACATTTAAAGAAAAACAGTAGTAGGTTACTGGAGCCGGGCCCCAGGGCTCAGAAAAGAAAGGGGACAAAAGCATGGGTCACTCCATGAGGCCCGAAACTTTAAAAAAGTCACAAAGTTTTGCAGAACCGGTTTTTTGTTTTAAAAGTGTTTTCTTGTAGAGGCCCCCCCGGGAATTAGTGGGGGGGTGTCGGCAGTAATTTTGCTTTGACGTCTCTGATTAGTTTGCCCTTTCCTTTCATCCGTCATTTTCCGCTTTCAATGGGTCAATAATCCATCAGTATTTCTAAAGCCAAAAACAAACAGGATTTGATCCAAAACAGAGAAAAACCATTTAAAGGGGATATTTGGCATGTCTTCTGTGTTCTGTATCCACTCCTGCTTTTGGCTAGACAATCCTGATCCTTCCCATTCCTTCTGACAGGTGAAAAGAAGGGGAAAACTAAACATAGTGGCAACGTCATAGAGTGGTGAGGGTGGAAACAGCGTTAGGAAACCACAGGGTGTTCCAGTGATACAGCGGTCATTTTGGAAAGCAGCTTTGAGTAGGCCACAGAGTGGCACAATGACAAATTCTGGAGGTGGCAGCAACATCAGGAGCCCACAAAGTGGCACAATGACACAGTGTGGAGGTGGGTGGCAATGAGCAGCATGAGACAGTGGCACAATGACAAATTCTGGAGGTGGCAAAAAACAGGAGTAGGCCAAAGAGTGGCACAATGACAGAGTGTGGAGGTGACGGCAGCATCATCAGCAGTAGCATGAGGTCATAGAGTGGCACAGTGACACAGTGTGGAGATGACGGCAGCAACAGCAGCAGCATGAGGTCACAGATTGGCACAATGACACAGTTTGCAGGTGACGGCATCATCAGCAGCAGCAGCATGTGGTCAGAGAGTGGCAGAATGACAAATTCTGGAGGTGGCAAAAAACAGGAGTAGGCCACAGAGAGGCACAATGACAGAGTGTGGAGGTGACGGCAGCAGCAACAGCAGTATGAGGTCATAGAGTGGCACAATGACACAGTGTGGAGGTGACGGTATCTAGAGCAGCAGCATGAGGTCATAGAGTGGCACAATGACATAGTGTGGAGGTGACGGCATCAACAGAAGCAGCATGAGGTTATATATTGGCACAATGACACAGTGTGGAGGTGACGGCACCATCAACAGCATTAGGTCATAGAGTGGCACAATGACAGAGTGTGGAGGTGGGTGGCAATACCAGTTCCTGGTAAAGATTGTGGTAGGCAGATGGAGCATCTGGCAGCAGATGTGTGGCATCAGGCGGGTAGTGGCATCATTTAGTGACTGAGGCAGGTAGTTAGAATCCAGACTCATTTCTCAAAGTTTTGGTGAGGCGTCATGGCTGATTTAATCTGATGCCTAAGGCATTGCTGTGCGGAAATCCTGGCCGATCCACGCCTAATTCATCTTGACAAAGGTCAGTCGCTCCATATTTCCAGTGGACAAGCGGGTTCTCCTTGGGGTAACGATGGCCCCAGCCGCACTGAACACCAGCTCTGATGCCACACTACTTGCCGGGCAGGACAGCTTCTCCACTCAGCAAGTTGCGGCCACACATTCGGTTTGGCTGCCCAGTAGTCCAGCGGATCTTCTAACTGGGGTGGCAGAGTGCTGTCCAAGTAGGCCACCACCTTTTGGTTCAGGGTCTGCTGCAAGTCCTGCTGCTGCTGGTGAGTGCCCTCCTCACTAGGCGGGTGAAGGAAGCTGCTCATCAGTGACTCCAGACTTAGGTTGCTGCTGATGGAGCTCCTACCCCCCCCACCCCCCACCACTTCCCACAGCAGCTGTGGCTGAGCGCTGAGGAACACCCCAGTCAGACCTGTCAGAGGATGGACCATACTGCACATAGGCAGCGGCCAACTGACTATGGAGGATTTCTCTATAGTATTTGAGTTTGTCCTCCCTCTCAGCAGCTGGAAAAAAGGCTCCCATTTTGGAGCCGTAGCGAGTGTCCAAGAGGGTGGAGAGCTCTGCCGGATGGTGACTATTCGGCTTTCACTAGCCAAGCAAATAAGCATGCTGCGAGCCATGTGCGCAAGTGACTCTGAGCGACTCCCTGCCTCCATCTCCACTGTATACTGCCACGGTGCTTGGGGGTCATCTGCCTCGTCTTCCTCATCTCCTCATCCCCACCGGACATATGGCCGCGAGATTTAGTCGCCACATCTCCAGTACCCTGCCCAGACAGATTTTTCAGCATCTGTTCCAGGACATGAAGCAGGGAAATGACGTTATTCATCCCGTAGTCCTGGCGACTGACAAATAACGTTGCCTCCTCAAACGGCCTCAGCAAACGGCAGGTGTCATGCATGAGGTGCCACTGGCTGACATCAAAGTTACACAGGGGAGTATTCCTGTCCGCCTGGATCATCACAAAATCGTTAATGGTCTTTCTCTGTTCATACAGTCGGTCTACCATGTTCAGGCTGGGAAAACCAAAAAGGGTGGAAACATCGCATATCAGCGTGTGTTGGGGGAGGCCGTTCTGCCACTGCAACTCGAGGAGGGTGTGCCTGGCTTTTTAGGAATGGATGAAGTGCATGCACAGTTTCCTGGCCATTTTAAGAATGGTCTGAAGGTTGGTGGAAGACTTCAGGAACCTTTTCACAACCAGATTGTACAAGTGCGCCATGCAGGGCGCATGGATCATCCCTCCTCGGTGCAGCGCTGACACCATGTTCCTCCTATTGTCCGTCACTATGGTTGCAATTTGCAGTTGGCGCGGAGAAAGCCACACATCGATTTCTTGCTGCATGACGCAGAGCAGTTCCTCCCCTGTGTGACCGTTCGCCGAGGCAAGCCAAGTGTAGAACTGAGTGACACCACTGTGCCCTACACATGTGGTATGATGGAACAGCACTTGTGGAGGCTGAGATGGTGGTGGAGGAAGAGGCGGACATTGGCGCAGGAGCAGCAGTTTGATAACGTTGTGGAGAAAACGGAGTCTCCTGTTCAAGTTGTAGGTGTGGCTGGGCAGGAAGCACATTCACCCAGTGGGCCATAAAGGACATGTACTGGCCCTGACTGTAGTTACAGCTCCACACATCCGCGCTGCCGTGCACCTTGGAACAAACTGATAAGCTCAAGGAATGGCCCACCTTCTGTTCTACATATTTGTGAAGGGCTGGTACTGCCTTCTTGGAAAATAAATTATGGCTTGGGACTCTCCACCTTGGCTCGGTACAAGCCATTTGTTCTCTGAACGGTGCAGAGTCCACTATTTGGAAAGGGAGGGACTGCAGTACCAACAACTTGGACAGGAGCACGGTCAGCTTCTGTACCTTAGGATGGTTGGACGCATACTGTTGTCTCTTTGCAATCGCCTCGTTGAATGACTGCTGGCGCCATGAGTAGCGAGGAGCAGGAGCATCTGGACCGGGAGATGATGGCAAAGAGAAACAGCTCCCTTCTGCAGAGGTGGTGGAGCCTTGACTGGCTGCAATGGCATGCGTGCCACTGGGCGCTGCTGCTGCTGTTGCTGCGGCGGAAGGATGGACCACCACATCTGAGCCACGTTTCTCCCAGGCCACCGGATGGTGACGCTGCATATATTGATGCAGGGCCGTGGTGCCAACGTTAGCTACCTGGCCACGCTTCACTTTTTGCCCACAGATTCTACATATACCCATGTTCGGCTCCTCAGGTGTCTTAGCAAAAAACTGCCACACCGCCGAGTAGGGGATTTTACCGCCAACGCTCCGCACTGAGTGACTACTACCGCCGCTGCCTCGGTGAGCCCCTGTACCACTACTTTCTTGGACCTGCGAAGCGGCTTTTCAAACCCGTTGCTGTTTGGCTCCCGACCTCGCACTGCTGCTACCCTGCTGACTCACAGCCACACCACCGACTTGCTGGCTGCGCCGCTGCCTGACGCGAAAGCTGACGCCCTCTTCTCCTGACGATGATGAAGCCCTTGCTTCACCCGGCTCCCAAATGCGGTCGGCAACATCATCATCGATTATTTTTGGATCTTCACTGCTGTCCTCCTCAATGGTCTTTGTATGCAGAGGCTGACCCCTCACAACATGACCTCCCATGCCACTCTCCACATCCATACTTTGCCGCCTACAGCAAGAAGCAGGGGATGTCAGCCCCACTTCTTCACTGCCATGTAGCTGCTGGCTGTCCTCAAATTGTTCGTCCTCGCTGTATAGTGGCGCTGAGCCCAGACCACATAGTAGATCTCTGGCTGAGTGAACCGGACGGGACAGAGGTGGGTTGAGGACAGGCGAGGGCCGCTGACCCGCTCCCGGGCCATGCCAACTAAGGGTTGTGTTTGACGTTCCCACCGACTCTTGGCTGGGGTTGGCAGATATCATCTGGGAGGAAGTGGATGACCTAGTCAACTAATCAAGAACCCTTGGGTTTCTGGTCAACACACGGCCGCTAGATGACAACGGCAGTTCTGGTCTCACCGATTAACCCCTGCTGCGATGTCCACTTACTGTGCTGCCACCTATGCCTGCCCCAGGAATGTTTGTGCCACTGCCACTCTCATGTGAAGAGCCTGCCTCCTCTCTGTCTGACATACTGTTTGTTCAAAAATTTGCACAGTAAAACTCTAGATGAGATCCCTGAGGGGTGTTGAATCCAAAATGGTGTGCCTTCTGTAAGGTTTCACCTGTTCTGATACTTTTGGGGCTTTGCAAATGCGACATGACCCCACCAAAATCTGCGTTCCAAAAGCGAAATAGCGCTCCCTCCCTTGTACGACCTGCTATGCACGTAAACAGCATTTTGCACCCACATGTTGGGTATTGCAGAACTTGGAAGAAATTGTGTAACAAAATTTTGTGTGCTTTTTTTTTACCAGGCTTCCATGTAAAAATCAAACATTTTTAGCTAAAATTGCAGATTCTTGGAAAAAAAAATAATTTTTTCATCTTCACAGTCTAACGCTAAAAAAAAAAAAATTGTTAAACACCTGGTGGGTCGATATATTCACTATACCCCTGGATGTATTCCTTAAGGTGTGTAGTCTCCAATATGGGGTCTTTTAAGGGGTGTTTATTAAGTTTTAGACCCTTAGGATGTCTGCAAACCTGAAATGGTGCCTAAATAAAATCGTAAAGAAAATGAGACCCTAGAGTCCGGTAGATGCTCCTCCTATTCTGAGGTTTGGGGTTGAGCCAAATAGCACACCAGGGCCACATATGCGATATCTCTGAACACAGCAGAATCAATATTAAGTTGCATTTCCGTGATCACATTTACCTTATTCTTGTGAATAATGGATACAAATTTAAAATCTGTAAATAAAAGTTAAATTTTGAAATTTCACCTCCACTTTGCTTTAATTCCTGTGAAACACCTAATGGGTTAATAAACTTCCTAAATGCTGTTTTGAATACTTGAAGGGGTGTAGTTTCTTAGATGAAGTCCTTTATGGGGGGGTACCTAACATAGAGGCCAATCAAAGTCACGTTAGAACTGGACTGGTCCCTAAAAAATGTATATTGCAAATTTTCTTAAAATTTGAAAATTACTACTAAATTTCTAAGCCCTCTGACATAAAAAGACATTTTAAAAAATTATGCCAACCTACAGTAGACATATGGTAGATGCTAGTTATAAACTATTTTGAGTGGAATAACTATCTGTCTTACACACGGAAATTTTTGAAGTTAGAAATTGGTACATTTTTAAAATTTTTCATGATATTTTGATATTTTTACAAATAAACAAGCATTTTTATACCAAAATTTGTTACTATCTTAAAGCACAATGTGTGTCACGGATCACGCTGCGGTCCCCTGCCATGGACCGCCAGCGTGTCGTGCCTTCCTGGTACTTGCCTGTCCTGTTGCTTCCTGGGGTCCTGTGTGCGCACTGTGCCTCCTAGGGCGCGTGCGCGGCAGCTTCCTGTCCTTTATAGGTTACTTGTCTCTGCCTACTTCCTCTTGACCTATGACCCCTGGCTTTAAGAGGAAGTTCCTCCCTTTGCTCTGCGTCAGTCCATTGTTTGTTGCATTGCTGTTTGTTGCAGTCTCATGCTGAGTCCATCTCTGAGCTCCTGCCAGTGTCTCTGGACTTAACCCCTGAGATGCTGGTCCAGTTCCTGTAGTCATCAGAGCTCCTGACCATATGTCTGTCGTCTCCTGCTGTCCTGTGCCTGCTGTATCTTGCCGTGATCCCCGTCCTTTATCTGCTGTCATGTTCCTGATGTATCCTGCCGTGATCCCCATCCTGTACCTGCTGTATCCTGCTGTGTTACCTGTCCTGTTCCTGCCATGGCCTGATGTGGTGTACGTCGTCTCCAGCTACCTATGTTCCTGTCTACCATCGCCTGTGTTAATGTCCTGCACCTCGGCTGTCACTGCAGGTAGCCATGTCAGGGGTAGTGACCTAGGGGTCCCCGCAGCTAAGTCCGTCCCACTTTGCGGCGGGTTCCGGTGAAGACCAGGGCCCCCTTAGACTCCGCTCCCTGGCGTGCTCTCAATATAACATCTCGCCTGCGGTGACCACAGTGGATCCACACCCAGATGTCAGCGGTCGGCGCTCCAACGTATGCTGTTGTCGCCGCATCTGTTACAATGTGTCATGTGAAAACAATCTCTGAATCACATGGATAGGTTAAAGTGTCAAAATGTTATTCTCACATAAAATGACACATGCCAGATAAAAAAAATGGGGCTCTGTCAGAGAAGCCAAAACTGGCTCCGGCAATAAGGGGTTAAAATTAAATGTTTTTGCCCTCCCGCTCTGTGTTTCTTTATTCCAGTTTACACTAAAATGAATGATATTGTAGTCGCTGTTACCTAAATTTTCAGAAACAGTGACGCACCAACAAGTTCTGCTTTGTTAGAAATTACCAGATCCAACAGAGATCTTCTGTGGTAAAAAAGGAGGGAAAGCGGGGGAGATAGAAAAAGAAGGGGATGGAGACACCAAAAATATCAAAAGGAGTATAGGATTTAGGAGCAAATCTTCTAGTATACTAAAAACATTTTACCAGCTGATAGCAGCAGTTTCAAATAGAAAATGAAATATAGATAGAAACTGAAATATACAATAGAATAAAAGCAAATATTCTAGAGCACTGATATTATTTATCCAGTAGATGGCAGTAGTTGTTACGGGTGTCCCCGCGGCCCCCATGGGCACACCCACAATGCTCAGTCCCCGCAGCCTGCAGCTCACTGCTCTAGCCGCCACTTAACTCACCGTGCACCTGTTCGGGGCCACTGCAGCCAAATTTAAAGGGACAGCTCGCCGATAATTGGTTCCATCGGGCACTGATCCTATTTAACTCCTGCCCCTTCCCAGTAGCCTTGCCGAATCGATAGTGCCGTGTGCCTTGAGAGGAAGCATTTCATTAGTGTCTTGTATTATTCCGTTTACCGTACCTTTTTCCTCCGTCCCTCGACCACGAACCTTGCTGCCTGCCCTGACCTTTCTGCCTGTCCCTGACTACGAGCATGCCTTACGATTTTGTACCTCGCCACACCTCGGCAGCCACCACAAGCAAGTCACGTCAGGGGTAGCGACCTGGTAGGAAACCGCCTCAACAAGTCCATCCCGCTTTGCAGTGGGCTCTGGTGAAAACCGAACCTACTTAGATTCCGCTCCCCGGCATAGCTGCCGCTTGCCGTGGTCCAGAGGATCCACTACCACGGATCTTTACAGTTTGATTCGGTCATGGATCCCGCCAAGGTGCCTCTACCGAGCGTCTCGGACCTCACCACCATCATGGCCCAACAGTCGAGACAGATCGTGCAGCAAGCGCAGCAGCTGAATCAACTGACTACAAAGATGCAGCAGCTCCTGGCCACTCAGCAGCTACAGTCAACTGTCGTGGCTCCACCGGTGGCAGCCGCTCTGGGGATATCCGCCGGTCCTAAACTCCGGTTGTCCTTGCCGACGAAGTTTGATGGGGCCCCTAAGGCCTGCAGGGGGTTCATCACCCAGTGTGTCCTCCACGTAGAACTTATGTCTGGCCAGTTCCCGTCTGAAAGGTCCAAGGTGGCCTTCGTGGTCAGTTTCCTCTCCGGGAAAGCCCTGGCCTGGGCGACCCCATGGCCAATCTGGCGACAATCCTGCAGGAGTTCCGTGGTGTCTTCGAGGAGCCTGCCCGCGCCCTACAGCAAGGGAGCTCCTCTGTTGGAGACTACGCCATGCAATTTCGCACCTTAATACATTACCCTGAAAAATTTGTAAAGTTAGGGCAACATGTATGAATGGGGCTGTGCCAGAATTCTGGCATCAAAAAGCTGTAGTAGACTAGTTCTATAGATGTATGAACAGGCGTACTTCAAACTTTGGCACGATAAGTGCCTCAGTACCATGTCAAAGACACTCTTTAGCGTGCCAAAGTTTTGGGGCGCTCTGTGGTCGTGTCGCACCACATTCTTAGAAGTAGACACAATTATTATTCTTTGATGCCAAAACTTTAGCACAGAACAGTTAGAACAGCCAGACCAAGTTAAAGGTGGTCTGTCTGAGCCTGAGTTGTCGTATTGGCACTAGACTGCGCCTGTATGTATGAACTGCAGAAGAACAGGTTCATACATTCTGGCGCAGTCTATACTACCTTAAAGTCAGTTAAAACTGGTCTATCAGTGCCAGAATTCATACATGTCACCTTTAGAGTTATTTAGTTTGGAGAAAAGATGACTTCAGGGTGACTCAATAAATTTGAATACATATATCGAGGGTTAATATTAAAAGATCTCTCCAATAACATATTTAGAAGAAGGATTATGTTCAGCATCTTCTCAGTCACGAGAATAGAAGATTTGTACAATACCACAGAAAAGGATTCTTTACTGTAACCGCAGTGAAACTAAGGAACTCTCTGTCAGAGGAAGTTGTCATGGTAAACTCACTAAATGAGATCAAAAGAAGCATGGATGCATTTGTAGACTTGGAGTCAGGAAGGCATTTTCCCAGAAAATAAGAACAATTCCTTCCTCTGGATCAACACTAATGGGATTAAATGGATAGACACTGACATTTTTTAGCCTTATAAACTATGGACTTCTAAAAGATTTTGAGTAAAAGGTTGTCAGGTTGTCTCACTATAGATATTGTTGGCATATCGCTTGAATATGCCATCAATGATTGATTGGTCCAGGTCCCACACTTATTTCCAGAACAAACGCTAAAACCTCTGAGTTTTGAACAGAGAGGTGGTTAGGACACTCCCATTAAAATTAATGGAGGTTCTGAGTACAGCCAAGAGGCACGGATAGGTTTTGGGGGTTGTTCTGGAAATAGGTCTGGGTCCCAGAGGAGGCACATATCTACTGAACGAGCTCCAAAACCTCTCCACGACACTTGGCTGTACTCAAAACCATTAATTTTAATGGAAGAGTCCCAACCACTTCATTGTTCAAAATGGAGAGGTTCTGGGGCTTGTTCTGGAAATAAGTGTGGGCATATCCTAACAATATATCAGCAATATCCGCAGTAAGAAAATCCATTTAATTTAGTTGTTTTTTTATTTTGCTTAATCATGGTTTTCACTTTGGTCATTATTAGTGATGAGCAATTGCGTCAACTATCGTCATCGGATCGATAGTCGATATCGGCAATTATCAAGAAGATTTCAGATAGTCGATAATAGATTATCGCCGATGACTAGAGATGGGCGAATTGATTCTAATGAAGTTAGAATTTCAGGAAAACTTTGATTCTGAACGAAGTCGAAGTTTGGGGTGATTCACGGGAACGAAGCGTGTTTTTAATTGATAAAATGGCTGCGAGCACATGTCGTTACATGGGGCAAAGAAGTCTGGGAGGAAGAAAGGCGTAGCCTACATGACATGTGCAGAGATGAAGCCAATCAGAGACCAGTGGGATTCTGTGACGTCACCGCACTATATAAGTCCAGGCGCGACGCTGGCAGTTCACACCGCTCTCACTGTGCTGTGTAGGGAAGGTGCTGCTGCTGCTGCTTATGATATCTAGTGTTGAGCGATTACGTTGGCCATCGACATAGGTCGATGGTCGATAGTCGACCATCATCGACAAGATATTCGATGGTCGATGATAGATGATCGCCGATGACCATTAAAGTCTATGGGAGAGCAACAACACCTTCATTCTTACACCCAAACAGGGCTGGAGAAGCTGGAATTAACACCCAAAACAAAGTAAAAATGGATACATGCTACACTTTAGGCAACACACTTAGGTTATAAAAACCACAGAAAAAAATAAACACACATTCACTATCCTGTCTTGAAACCACAGCATGAGCCTTAAACCTGCAGGGACCCACAAATTTAAAAAAGTGCCAGAAAGGCAGTATGATTTTGAACCATCATTTTACTTGAACTGGACATTGAATATCCCTGTCCTGAAAGCAGCATGAGCCCCAAACCTGCATGCCCCCCAAGATTTAAAAAGTGCCGGAAAAAGGAGTTTTTTCAACCACCAATTTTAGTTTCACTGGACAATAGACTATCCCTGTCCTGGGCCCACAGCATGAGCCCCAAACCTGCATGACCCAGATTAAAAAGTGCCGTAAAAAGGAGACTTACAACCACCATTTAGTTTCACTGGACATATATGTCCTTGTCCTGGGTAGCGCTTGCCCCTCCGTATGAGTGCGGACCAATTGAGTTCACTTGGAAATACTGGTGGTTAACGCTCCTTTCCACCAGGTGCCTTTTTTTGGCATTCTTTTTGTCATTTTACTCAACCCTGCTGGAGGAAATTGTCTCTGTACTTTTTTCTCTGTCCGTGCTCCATACCCCCATGGTCCTCTGAATAACCTACATTTTGGTGAAGTTTTCCTGTACGTACATTGTACAATTCAGGGAATTTTTTTACCAGCTATTTTGTAATGCAAGTTTTTTAATAGTTTAATTCTAGAAAACACAATTTTTAAAATAGGATGGAATCCCACCATGTCTTTGTTTCTCTTTTTTTAATTGTATTAAATGGGTTGTCTCAATACAGGGATTGATTTGCTATGTTAAATATCTTGCAAAAACAAGTCATTTTGAATATGTGTCCCTTAACAGTGTCCTACCTATTCCTGTTTCTGACAGCACCATCACCCTTGAGCCACTCTTGACAATTGTGAAGAACAAATGTCTGTTAGAAACATCATTTTTTTTTATAATAGGACCTGTAGTCTAGCTGCATGTGTCAGCAAAATGCCCCCAAACATTCAAAACATGACCCATGAGCCAATTTTGACAATTGTTAATAACAAATGTCTGTTAGAAACAAAAATTTTTTTATAATAGGACCTGTAGTATAGCTGCATTTCAAAGCAAAATGCCCCCAAAAATTCAAAGCATGACCCGTGAGCCACTTTGGACAAGTGTGACGAATAAATGTCTGTTAGAAACAACTTTTTTTTATAATAGGACCTGTAGTATAGCTGCATGTCACAGCAAAATGCCCCCAAAAATTCAAAGCATGAGCCTTGAGACACTTTGGACAATTGTGAAGAACAAATGTCTGTTAGAAACAACATTTTTTAATAATAGGACTGTAGTATAGCTGCATGTCACAGCAAAATCCCCCCCAAAAATTCAAAGCATGACCCTTGAGCCACTTTGGACTATTGAGAAAACAAATGTCTGTTAGAAACAACATTTTTTTTGAATAAAGAAACCTGGTAGTATTGCTGCATTTCAAAGCAGCTGACCCAAAAAATTATAAAAATTAAACTTCTCAGCCACTGTTAAAAATTGTGAGGGAGAAATGCCACTTAGAAGCCAACATTTCTTTTCCAAAGGCCCATGATTATAGCTTTATCTCACAGCAACATGACCCCAAAAAAATTATAAATTATGACTTCTCGCCACTATTAAAAATTGTGAGGGAGAAACGCCACTTAAAAGCCACATTTCTGTTCAAAAGGCCCAAAATGATTATTGCTGTATCTCACAGCAACATGCCCCCAAAAAAAATTATAAATATGACTTCTCAGCCACTATTAAAAATTGTGATGGAGAAATGCCACTTAGAAGCCACATTTCCCAATATTAAAAGGTATTTTTGGCACCTTTCAATTCACCTGTGGTAACTACAAAATTGCTGTATTCACATTTAAGTGCAAGGTGCCTCAATGAACACATCTGTAGTGCGCCAAAGTCAAAAAACACGTATCTGTAATGTATTCGGATAATAAAAGGTATTTTTTGGAACCTATCAATTCACCTGTGGTGACTACAAAATTGCAGTATTCACATTTAAGTGCAAGGTGCCTCAATGAACAAAGCTGTAGTGCGCCAAAGTAAAAAAAACATGTATCTGAAATCTATTCGGATAATACAAGGTATTTTTGGCACCTTTCAATTCACCTGTGGTGACTACAAAATTGCAGTATTCACATTTAAGTGCAAGGTGCCTCAATGAACAAAGCTGTAGTGCGCCAAATTTAAAAAACACGTATCTGTAATGTATTCATATAATAAAAGGTATTTTTTGGCACCTATCAATTCACCTGTGGTGACTACAAAGTTGCAGTATTCACATTTAAGTGCAAGGTTGCTCAATGAACAAAGCTGTAAGCGCCAAAGTGAAAAAACACGTATCTGTAATGTATTCGGATGATAAAAGGTATTTTTTGGCACCTATAAATTTTCCCTGTGTGACTACAAAATTGCTGGATTCTAATTTAACTGCAAGGTGGATATATCAACAAAGGTGGAATGGGCAAAATTGAAAATGAACACCTGTCTGAAATGTATACTGATAATGAAAGT
Source organism: Phyllomedusa bahiana (assembly GCA_025379985.1). Lineage (NCBI taxonomy): Eukaryota > Metazoa > Chordata > Amphibia > Anura > Hylidae > Phyllomedusa > Phyllomedusa bahiana. The sequence goes on along the minus strand of JAODAL010007742.1, from coordinate 85,968 downwards.
GGAGTTTTTCACCTAATAAAGAGACCTGCAGTTACTAGAAAAGATGTGTATCCTAATATAAGTTCAGGCTGCCCAATATCCAGGAAATATTTCAATAGAAAACTGTTAATAATAAAGCTATTGCAGTGCAATGTCTACACTAAGTCTTGGTGAACTTTATCCAGTATTCTTTATAGAGCTTGTCTGTGTTCGCCCGCGGGGGCCCCCCCTCCGCTCCCCCCCCGGGACTGTACAGCGGTAGATGCTCCTTTAAAATTCTCTACCTAACTACATAAAATCTTCCAATATCTAATCTAAAATTTAAATTGTAAGGATCACAGCTAAAGTAGAGCTTTCTCTGTGAAGAAAAAAGATTAATTTCGCTGAGCTGTTTGGACACAAGCAGAGGCACATCCTACTGCTCTGAGACACTGAGAGACACTGAGGCTGAACAGGAAGGGCTGTTCTATGTAAAACGAGGTCATGTGATTTTTCCAGCCAATCGCAACCATACACATCCCAGTCATGATGTCGCACACACATCTCACCCTGCTCTATTCTGTAAGCTGATTTGCTGGCCGACAAAATGAAAGGAGGCGCCGAAAATGGCGCGATCTTAATAGATGATGCACAGATTTTAACCTAAATTAAACGCATGATCTAAAAATTTCGATCAACATAAAAAACTGTGCCGATTTCAACTTTGTCGATAATAATCGCTCAACACTAATGATATCTCATACTAAAGAACTAACTTTTATGCAGCGATTTTTTGGGGGTGTCACATCTTGTCTCAGAGACTGCTTCTCTTACGTTCTAATTCTGATTTTGTGGGGTATTGTAAATGAAGTACAGTGTGTGTCTAATTCAACTGCATATACATTTTAATGCTATCTGCTCAGTTCTTCAGTTAAAGAAACAGCGTTCTTACAATCCAAATACCACTTCATTTTTGGTTGCTCATTTCTTTTGAGCAATTTAGATCTAGGGGTTAATTAAGCGTTGTTCTGCTGTTGTGGTCACTAAAAGAAACGTTCTTTTTCACCGCCAAAGAAGAAATTTTGCCTGTAGCATAATTCATATCCGAAGGTTAATTACAAGTTTTTCTGTTGTTGTGTTCCGTAAAATACACCCTGTTTTAACACGCTACAAAGCTGGTAATTGTTGGCAGCACATTTCTTTTGCGCAATTTACATCCAGGGGTTAACTAAGTTTTTTTCTGCAGTTGTATTCTGTAAAATAAAAATTGTTTTTCACCGCCAAAGAAGAAATTTTGCCTGTAGCGTAATTCATATCCGGTTAATTAAGCCTGTTTGTGCTTTTGTATTCAGTAAAATACACAGTGTTTTTAAAAGGCACATACAAGTAAATTTTTCCTGCCCATTTGTGGAGCGCAATTTATATCCAAGGGTTATCAAGCTTGTTACTGGGTTCATTTGGAGTCAAATAAAGGGTGTGTATTTATCATATACAGATATCTTCATCAAACAGTGTGTCAGACAGAGAGGTGGCAGGCTCTTCATCTGCGAGTGGCAGTGGCACAAACATTCCTGGAGCAGGCCCAGGTCGCAGCACAGCAAGGGGACGTCGCAGCAGGGGTCACTCAGTGAGGCCACAACTGCCGGTGTCATCTAGTGGCCGTGTGTTGTTCAGCAACCCAATGACATCTGACAACCCCAGCCAAGAGTCGGTGGGAACGTCAGACACAACCCTTAGTTGGCATGGCCCGGGAGCGGGTCAGTGGCCCTCACCTGTCCTGAACCTGCCTCCGTCCCATCCGGTTCCCTCAGCCAGAGATCTACTATGTGGTCTGAGCTCCGCGCCACTATATATCGAGGATGAACAATTTGAGGAGGGCAGTCAGCAGCTACTTGGAAGCGAAGAAATGGGGCCAATATTCCCTGCTTTTTGCAGTAGGCGGCAAAGTATAGATGTGGAGAGTGGCATGGGAGGTCATGTTGTGTGAGGTCAGCCTCTGCATACCAAGACCGGTGATGAGGACAGCAGTGACGATGAAACACAAATCGATGATGATGTAGCCAACCGCACTTTGGAGCCTGGTGAAGCAAGGGCTTCATCATCGTCAGGAGAAGAGGGGGTCAGCTTGCGCATCAGGCAGCTGGACAGCCAGCAAGTGGGTTGTGTGGCCGTGAGTCAGAAGGGTAGCAGCAGTGTGAGGTTGGGAGCCAAGCGGCCACGGGGTAGAAAACCCGCTTCGCAGGTCCAAGAAAGTAGCGGCACAAGGGATCAGCGAGGCAGAGGCATTAGTAGTCACTCAGTGCGGAGCGTTGGCGGTAAAATCAGATCTCGGCGGTGTGGCAGTTTTTTTGAAAGAAAAACGGTGGAGCCGAATATGGGTTTTTATTTTGAATTGTTGGCGAAATTGAAGGTGGCCAGGGAGCTTCGTTGGCACCAAAAACCCCTGCGTCAAACATGAAAGCGTCCCTTTCCGGGGGGGCCTGGGGGGAAAAAACGTCGCTCAGAGGGTGGTGGTCCATTCTACCCCCGCAGCAATAGCGCAGCGGGCCCCAGTGGCACGCTTTGCCTTGCGGGGCCATTTTAAGCCCTTCCACCACCTCGCAGAAGGGAGTGGTTTTCTTTTTTGGGCTTTCATCCCCCGGGTTTCCAAGGGGTTTCCTGCTCCTAAATATCAGGGGCCCCAAGCAGCCCCCTTTCAAGGGGAGACGATTGAAAAGGGGGAAACAGTTTGCGTCCAAGCATCCTAAGGGGGGCAAAGCGGGCCCTTGCTCCTTTTCCAAAAGTTTTTGGGTACTGCATTTCCCTTTCCCTTTCCAATTGGTGGACTCTACCCCGTTCAGGAAATTAAATGGTTTTTGCCGGCCAAAGAGGGAAAGGAGTTCCAAGCCGCAATTTTTTTTAAAAAAAGGGGAAGTACCAGCATTCAAAAAATATGTAAAAACGGGAAGAGGGGCCCAGCCCTTGGGGGCAAAATGGGTTTTTGTTCCAAGGGTTTCACGGGCAGCGGGGAAATTTCGGGAGTTTGTCGGGGCCGGGTACATTTTCCCTTTAGGGCCCCCCTGGTGTGAATGTAAGGCTTCTTCCCGGGCACACCAAAAAAATTTTTGGACAGGAGACGCCGCTTTCCCCTCCCTTTGTCAAAATGCGGCTCCTGCCCCAAATTGTCCGCCTTCGCCCCCTCCACCACCCCAAAATTTACCCTCCATTTAATAGTTTTCATACCACTTGTTTTAGGGCACAAGCGGTTTTGCTTTTTCATGGTTGCCCGGGAAGAAATTTAACAGAGGGTCGGGACCGGTTCCGCCCTTTGCCGGGGGTTTTGTGGGGCCCTTTTTCTTCCGGGGGGCGCCAAATTTCCCAAATTTCCGGGAACCATGGTGGGGGGGGGGGGACAATGGGGGGAAACATGGTTGTCCGGGCGGGGCCCCCAAACTGAGGGGGTGGCCCAAGGGCCGCCCTCCCCAGGCCCCCCCGTGTTTTTCGGGTTTAAAAAGGGGTTCCCAAAAGTTTTCCCCCGATCTTCAAAAGGTTCGAAAAGGGCCCCCCCGGGGAAAATCGGGTTGCAAGGGAAACTTTTCCACCCCTCCCCAGGTTCACCCCCCTTTGATTTGCGGGGGCAAACGGGGCCCTCCCCCCCCCCAAAACCCCCCTTTAAAAAGGGGGAAAATTTTTCCCCCCTTTTTGGGAAATTTGGGTTTGCAAATGTTGGGGCGACTTTTTGGGGGGGAAAAAGGCCAAAACCGATTTTTTGAGGGAATTCCGGGGGCCCAAAAAAGGGTCCTCCCTGTGAAACCCTTTTATTTTTTCAGCCAGGGGGCCAACCCTATTTCGGGGGAAAAAACCATGCCGTTTGTTTGGTTTGGGGGGAGGGGCCGGCCCAGGTTAGGGGGGGTATTTGGGCCGGGGTGGGTTGTAATGGCCCTTTTTCCACTGTTTCCCTTTGTTTTGGGTACGTTCCCTAAAAAAAATTTTTCTGGGCAGGGGACGGGGGGACTTTGGCGATTAAAATCTCGCGGCCACATAAAGGCCCGGGTTTGGGGACTAAAGGGGAGGAGGGGGAAACATTGGAGCAAAAGCATTGTCGGTTTGAAATGAGTGGATTTTTACCCGGGGTGACAAGAGAGGAGGAGCAGGAGAAGCTGGAGGGGGGGGAAAGATGGGGGGGATTGGGAAAGGGCGGGAAAGATGCCCCCCCCCGCAAGCACCGTGGCAGTATACAGTGGAGAGGGGAAGGGGGGTTCGGGGGGGCCCCCCGGGGGTTTCAAATTTCCTTGGGGATTGGGGGGGGCCCCCCCCACCCTTTGCTGTATACCTGGCTAGTGCCCGCCGAATAGTCAACACCCGCAGGGGGAGGGATTTTCTGGCTCTCCCCCTATTGGACCCTCGCTCCCGGCCCAAAATGGGATTTTTTTCCCCAGTGCTAAAGAGGGGGGGAAAATTTTTTGGAAAAATATTATGGGGAAAATCCCCCTTTAGTCAGTTGGTCGCTCCCTTATGTGCAGCATCGTCCTCCCCGACAGGGGCTGACCGGGGGGTTTTTTCAGCGCTCACATACTTTTGCCGTGGCTGCTGGAGGAAGGTAAGGGGGTAGGAGCAGTACCAGCTCCACAGCGGGAACCTAAGTCTGGAGTCACTGATGAGCAGTTTTCCTTTCCCCCCATTGTGAGGAGGGGGAGTTTGCCAGAAGCAGCAGCAGCAGGGCCAGGTTTCAGTCCCTGAAACCCAAAAGGTGGTGGCCTACTTGGAAGCACTCGCCAGCCCCCTTTTAGAAGAAAATTTCTTTTTCGTGGGGGAAACTGTCCTGCCCGGCCCCGTAGTGTGGGATCAGAGCGGGGTTCAGTGCGGCGGGGGCCCTCGTTTTCCCCAAGGAGAACCCCCTTGTCCATGGGAAAAAGGGGGAAAAGGACCCGGGCCCCTTTTTCAAGATAAATCAGGCGGGGGATCGGCCAAGGGGTTTTTTTTTCCACACACCCAAATCCTTAGGCGTTTAGGAATTTTTTCGCAATGGGCGCCTCACCCCCAAAATTTGAGAAAATTTGGGGGGTTCCTGGGTTCAAAAAAAACCCGCCCCGGCCCCCTATTCTGATTTCCGCCACCCGGGCCCGATGCCACCCATCTGCTGGGGTTTCTCCATCTTCCCACTACCATCTTTAACCCCCGGTGAAAATTTGGGATTGCCAACCCCCCTCCACACTCTTTCATTTGCCACTCTATGACCTCATGGGTGCGCTGCTGTTGCCGTGCCCTCCCCACTGTTTTCATTTTTGCCCTTTTTTGACCTCATGGGTGCTGCTGCTGTTTTTGTTGGGTGCGGCCAACCTCCACACCCGTCAATTTGTGCCCTCTGTTACCTCATGCTGTTTTCCCGCCGTCACCTCCCTCTCTGTCATTTTGCCACCTTGGGCCTACTTTCCCCTCCTGTTTGTGCCACCTCCACACTCTGTCATTTTGCCCTCTTTGGCCCAACTGTTTTTGTACCCCCAGAATGCATTGTCCACTGTTGACCTCTGCTGTGCATGGCTCCTGCCCTGACCCCCACACTCTGTCATTGTGCCACCCTGTGGCCCATTCTGTTTTTGCCACCCCTAGAATGTCATTGTGCCACTTCTGACTAGCTGGCTGTGGGTGCTGCCCTGACCTCCACACTCTTTCATTGTGCCCCTCTTGACCTACTCCCTTTTTTTGCCACCCCCACACTCTGTCATTGTGCCATGTCTGACCTCATGGCGCTGTGGCTGCGCCGTGACCCCCCACACTCTTTCATTGGCCACTCTGGGGGCACTCCCTTTTTTGCCAACTCCCCATCTGTCTTTTCACTTCTACCTCATGTGTGCTGGCCTGCCGGACCTCCACACTCTTTTCATTTCCATTTCTTGGCCTACCCCTTTTTTGCATCTCCGAATTATTTGTGCCCTGTCTAACCCCATGCTGCTGCTGTTCCCTGCCGACCTCCCCACCTTCCTTTTCCACTCTGTAGCCTAGATGTTGCCACCTGACCCTCACTTGTTTTTTTCCAGTTTTCGCTCCCATGATTTTTTATTCCCCTTCTTTTTTGTGTCAGTTTTTCCCTCTTAAGTGCCCGGGAAAATTTTATATGAATTTATTCGAAAAAGGAAGGGGGGCGGCAGCCCTTTGCAGGGCCAAACTAAAATACAACATTGTATGAAGCCCAAAAAGAAAGCCCCTCGCATATTTAAGAAAGGCAAAAATTTGTTCAAACCCCCAACCCTTTTTTTTTTTTTTAAATTTTTGGCTCTGTGAAGCCGGGAAAATACGGGTTTTTTTAACGCATTCGTCCCAAAGTTTTTGGGCCCGAAAAAAATTTTTTGTTGGAAAATTGGGGAAAAGTCACCGAATCAATTTTGAAAAATTTCCCGCCCAAATCTACCGATGCCCCTTTAAAAAGTATGGGGGAGAGGAACAAAAACCCCTTTAACCATTCTAACCCCCAAAACCCGGGGCTGAAAGTTTGGAAATTTAACACCCCCCCCCCCACAACAGAAAAATGGAAAATTGCTACTTTTTAAAGGCAACATACGTGGGTTAAAAAAATTTCACAGAAAAAAAGCCCACAGCCCAAATTCTTGTCCCTTTTCCTTGACCAAAAAGCATACTCTTAAACCTGCTGACCCCAAAAATTTAAAAAAAAGTGCCTGAAGGCAGTAGGGATTTGAACCCATCATTTTACTTGAACGGGAAAATTGACAAACCCCTGCCTAAAACCCGCGGGCATAAACACTTAAAACTATCTGACCCACAAAAAAAAAAAATGCGGAAAAAGGAGCCCTTTAAACCAAACCATTTTATTTGAATTTGGACATTGACTATATCAACCGGACCGCAGTATGCCAAATTAAACCTGTCTGCCCCCCGACCCTAAAAAGTCCCGGGAAAAAGGAAACTTTGAACCACCTTTTTTTAATTTGAACTGACATTGACTATACCTTCCGGGCCCAGCAGGACCCCCAAACCGCTCCCCCCAGTTTAAAAACTCCGAAAAAGGAGCCTTTAAAACCACCATTTTATTGAACGGGAAACTTTGGGACAATACATGTTTTGGGACCGACAAGACCCTAAAACCGTATGCCCCCAAAGTTTAAAAAAATTGCTGGAAAAAGGAGTTTTTGGGAACCCCCAAATTTTGTTGAATTTGGCAAAAAACAAATCCCGCCTGGCCCGCAAAATTTATTTTTAAAATCTACATGCCCCTTCCCAAACAGGGCAGTACCAAGGCAAAAATTTTCCACTCAGGGGTGAGGTGAAAAAACCCCCCAACATACACCCTCATATGTTAGCCATGTAATATGCCCCCTGTAGCCACATAGTACCCCCTATAACCACGTAGTACCCCCCTATACCAGGTATTTAACCCCCCTATAGCCAGGTGATGCCCTCCTGTAGCCATTGATCCCCCCCCTGCAGCCATTAAATTCCCCGTACCATGTTTACCCTGTACCATGATTCCCCCTGAAACCCCGGGAGATGCCCCCTTGTCCCCCAGTGAACCCCCCCTTTTGTAGCCAGTGATCCCCTACAGCCATAAAAGGGGAAACCCCGGGTCCCCGTGATGCCCCTTTTTAACCGGGTTAAAAAAAAAATTTCCCCCCCCTTGTAGCCATACATGCCCCCCTTGAGTCAGTACATGCCCCCTGAACCCAGGGGATCCCCCCTTGTACCAGTGATGCCCCCGGTAGCGCCGTAAATGCCCCCCTTGTAGCCAGTGGGGCCCCCTGTAGCCAGTGAACCCCCTGTACCATTAGAGGGTCCCCTCCTGTAGCCAGTAAAGCCCCCTATACCCAAAGGGGATGCCCCCCCTGTGGGCCAGTAAATGCCCCCTTTTAGCCATATCCCCCCCTTGTAGCCATAAATGCCCCCGTAGCCAGGGGATCCCCCCCTGTACCCAATTTCCCCGACCCAGTAGTACCCCCTAACCACATAGTACCCCCCTTTTTGCCGGGTGATCCCCCTCCTGTAGCCATTTGATCCCCCCCCCCGTACCCCAGTGATGCCCCCCCCCCAGCCAGTAAATGCCCCCTGACCCAGGGGATTCCCCTGTAGCCAGTGATTCCCCCGTACCAGTGAGGGCCCCCTTGTAGCCATGATGCCCCTCTTGTAGCCAGTGATGCCCCGAGCCAGTGTTTCCCCCCCCCAAGCAGCCAGTAGATGCCCCCGGGTACCAGTGTTTCCCCCCTTGTAGCCAGAAAATTTGCCCCCTTTTTACCCAGTAATGCCCCCCTTGTAGCCAGTGATGCCCCCTTTGTAGCCATATGCCACCTGTACCCAAAGTAAAAAGCCCCCCTTGTAGCCATGATGCCCCCTGTAGCCAGTGAAGCCCCCTGTAGCCATAGTTTGGCCACCCCCTGTAGCCAGTGATGCCCCATTAGCCATAAATGCCCCCCCTGTAGCCATACATGCCCCCTTGTAGCCAGTGATCCCCCCCTTGTAGCTAGTGATGCCCCCCCTTTTCCCAGTGATCACCCTGTGCCAGAAACATCCCCCCCTTTACCAGTGATGCCCCCTGTAGCCATAAATCCCCCCCTTTTAAAGCCAGTAGATCCCCCCTTTGGCCGGAAGATCCCCCCCCTTGTACCAGTGATGCCCCTTTTACCAGTAAGTCCGCTCTAGCCAGTAGATGCCCCCCCCCTGTACCCAGTAATCCCCCTCCTGTAGCCAGTGATCCCCCCCTGTAGCCAGTAAACCCGCCCCTGTAGCCATTAGTGCCCCCCCCTTTTACCAGGGGATGCCCCCCCTTGTATACAGTAAATGCCCCTGTACCATGATGCCCCCTCCTGTAGCCATAGATCCCCCCCTTCCTGTAGCCAGTGATCCCCCCCCTGAAGCCAGTGATGCGCCCCCCCTGTACCCCCAGTGTTTTGCCCCCCCCTGTAGCCAGGTTTCCCCCCTGTACCCTTTGTAGATGCCCCCCCCTGTACCTGTAATCCCCCCCCTGTAACAGATATAAAAAAAACAAAAGATGCCCCACCTTGGTCCACGGCGTCCCCGGCCCGGGAAACTCCCTAAAGGGTTTGGAGCTGCAAACGGTGTAAGCAGCGTGAGGGTCATAACCTGCTTACCGGGTCCCCGAGCCCCCCGGGGAAACCCCCCCTCGGGCGGGCAGAGCTGCCGACCGGGGAGACCCCACGTCGCAGGGGGCATGGTGAAAGCTGTGCCCCCCTGCGACCTGTTTACAGGGGGGAGTCGGGAGGGGGAAAAAAATCCCCCCCGCCCCCCCCGTGACAACAGCCATCTGGCTCGCGCACTGTTCTAAAACAACCTCGCAGAGACAAGGGCCCGACCCCTGGGGGCGGGCGGGGTGAGGGGCGCCCCGCACGCCCCAAAGGAAAAGGGCCCCTTTCACACAAAATTAAAAAGGGCCGGAAAAAGGATCTTTAACCGCCATTTTATTTTGAACTGGAAAATTGAATAAACAGGCCCCCTGTACCGCAGCATAAACCCTCAAACCTGTAAAAACCACAATTAAAAAGTGCCGGGGAAAAAGGGAGTCTTTAAAACCACCATTTCGTTAAATTTGGACATTGACACCCCATTTCCTGGACTGCAGCATGCCCCAAAAAAACCCGCCCCGGGTGCCTTTAGGGACCTTTCAGCAGAAAATTTCGCAAAAAGGGAAAAAAACTAAAATTAAAAACAACCGTTTTCCATTACTGCTGCTGCTGGGGCTATTTTCCCAAATTTTTCCGGTGCATTGTTCCACCTTTGACTTTAAGAATGTGAAGCAAAACTAAACAGAGTCCCCGGGCAGGTCAACGAGGCCTGTATGAAAATCCTTAAATTCAACTGTCAATTTGGGGTTGAAAAATTACTGGTCAAGGGGGTTTAAAGCTGAAAAACGGGGAATCACGTAGGTTCCTGGCAGGCGGTATTTAAACAGGGGGTTTTGGGGTTTGGAGAAAGGGGCAAGCGCCCGTCACCCTATTAAAAACCGGGTTCAGCTACGGGGCCCGGGATTTTACAGGGGGGGCAGTGAACCCGGGGCCCGGGTTTTTTCGACATCTATTAGCACGCAATTACAGCTAGCAGTGCCCCGAGTTACAGGGGTTGCATGAGATCCCGGGCGGGGGCGTCCGTCATCCATTAACCCCCCGTAAAAAAAAAAAATTCCCCCTTATGACCGGGCATCAAAAACAGTCGTGCTGAAGCAGAGTGCGGAACCCCGGGGAATGTGACTCAGCCCTTTCCAGCCTTCCCAGTACACATCAAGACCGGGGGTAGCGCTAAAAAAAATTTTTCCCTGCCCCCTACGAGAGCCTTTTGCCGCCCGTATGATTTCGGCCCAAATTTGGGAAGTTTAAATTTGGGGAGAGCGGGGGGTTGCCGCTTCTTTTTTCCCCAGGTGCCCTTTTTCGGGCATTCTTTTTTTCGTTTTACCAGCGTTTTGGGAAAATTGTCCCCTTTTCGGGGGGTGGCGAAGGGGCTCCAAAACCCCATGTCCTCTGAAAAACCTACATCTGTTCAAGTCTTCCTGTACCCCCTTGTAAAATTTCAGGGGAAAATATTTGTATCAGCTATTTTTTTACATGCAAGTTTTTTTAGTATTTTTAAATTCAGAAAACAAAATTTTAAAATGGAAAGGAATCCCACCATTCCCTTTTTTTCCCTTTTTTTTTAATGTATTAAATGGGTTGTCTCACTACGGGTTATTGCTACTATGTTAAAGATCTTGCAAAAAAAAAAAATCTTTTTCCCAATTATTGCCCCTTTAACGTGCCAAACAAATTCCTTTTTTTTAACAGAAACCATCCCCCTTTTGGAAACCACTCTTGACAATTGTGAAGAACAAATGCTTTTAAAAAAACCAACATTTTTTAGAATAGGACCTTATATAGCTGCTTTTCCCACAGCAACATGCCCCCAAAAATTCAAAAAAAGACCCATGAGAAAACCTTTTTGGACAATTTTTAAAGAACAAACGCCCTGTTAGAAACCACATTTTTTTAGAATGGGACCTGTAGTATAGCTGCTTTTCACAAAAACATCCCCCCAAAAAATTTCAAAACTTTAAACCCTTTGAGCCACTCTTTCAATTGTGAAAAAAAATTTGCCCTGTTAAAAAACCACTTTTTTAGAATGGGAAACCTGTAGTATAGCGGGCATTTCCAGCAACATCCCCCCAAAAAATTTTCAAAACATGACCCTTGACCAAACTCTTAAAAATTTTGTAAGAAAAAATTTTCGTTAAAACCCAAAATTTTTTTTTAAATGGGAAACCGTAAAATTGCTGCTTTTTTCCAAAGCAGCATGACCAAAAAAAATTAAAAAAAAATGCTTCCCCACCCCACAATAAAAAAAATTCCCTAAAGAAAAAAGTAAGAAAAATGGAAAAACTTTTTTTTTTTAAATAAAAACCCTTGGTTTTTTTTTCCAGTTTTCCCACCGCAAAACCAGCAAAATGAATTTTTGGGAAAACAGAGAATAAAAATTGCAGTAAGAAATTATCATTTTTAAAAAAAAAAATTTTTTCAAGAGGACCTTTTTTTTTGGGAAAAGGGGGAATGTGAATTTAGACGGGAAACCAAAATTGGGACCTCGAAAATTTTGGGGCCACAAAAAATCATCAAGATCCACGCCTGATTAAATTTTTGTGAAATCCAAACGTCCAAAATTATCTGGGGGAAAAGCCGGATGCTTTTGTTTTGAAAACTCTTTTTTTTTAAAAAAAAAATTTAAAACTTAAAGCCAATACAAAATTTAAAAACATAAACAATAATGTCAAATCAACACAATACAAATACGAACAAAAAAAGGGCCCAAAAAGGGCCCCAACCCTTAAAAATCCATTTTAACCTCAAAGGGGAAAAACCAAACTAAGGCATACCACCCAGGCAAAACCCAAAAACTTAACCCGATCGGGGGAAAAAATTATAAGAAACGAAGCACCCAAATTTTGGGAAAAAAAATCCCTTTGCCTGGCTGGTCCAGCTAACTATAAAATACAATTAAACAATTTAAACCCACCATAAAACCACCAACCCAACTCACACAGCCATACATGCCCCTCCACCACAACAACAATCCGTGCATTCATTCCCCCAAAAATTGCAAAAATTTTTTTTTTAATTTTTTTTTTTTATTATTATTTTTTTTTTATTATAGCAAAACATTCAAGCATAAATTTTCCATAACCCCTCAAAATAAAAAACCCTAAAACCCATCGGGGTTTAAAAAATTCATAAAAACCCCCCCTTTTAAACCCCTTTTTTTCCCCCAAATACAAAACTCCCAACACTAACCTTTCCGCCCCCATCATAAAACCCCCACCACCCCCCTCTTTGCCACCTGTGCACAAATACCAACCCAGATTTTTTTTTAATTTAAATTTTATTATATTATGAACCCAAAAATAAATATTTTTTCCCACGTAAACCTTAATGTCCCCCAAATTTTTCCATAACAAAGGAACAAAATGGGCCCCAAGGCATTCCCCCTTAAGGGGGCCCCCCACGACCCTTTTCAAGTTTCCCCCCCCCTTTCCCCCCCTCACTAAACCCCAGAAAAAACCCCCCTAACAAAACACACTGATTTACATCATATACAAAAAATTGGGCATCCCCGGGAAAAAACCAACAGAAAAACCAGGGAACTGCCCCAGGGCCCCCACGACCCTCATGAAGTTTCCCCCCTTCTTTCCCTTTGTTTTCGGTTTCCCCCCCCCAAACCCTCCTCCCACCCCAACTAGAGCCCCCAAAAAGAAAACCCCTTTTAACCCTTTTAAAACCTACTAATACAACTTAAAACAAAACTTCCTATGACTTTTAAAAAAAAAGCATTAAAATAAATCTTTAAAGAAACCAAACTTTTCCAAAACCCAAAGGGTACGGGGGCAAGCCCCCACAACCCCACCACCCCCGCCGAACACACGGACCCAGCAACCCCGGGGCACCCAAAACCCCCAGTCACACCCCCAACCCCCCCGGGGGATAGTCACCCCAGGTGCCCACCACCCAGTCCCAACAGCCCCCCCCAGCTGCTAGGGCCCGAAACGGGCCCACATCCCAGAAATTCCCACAACCCCCCCCAGGGGAAAAGGGGCCCTTCTTAAGAAAGATTCCCCCCAAAACCGGCCCCCCACCACCTACAAAAGGCAACGCGGAAACCAAAGTGAAAATGGCCCCCCCTTTAAAAACCAAATTTAAACCCTTTCCCCTTTCTTTCAATTTTAGGGCATTAACGGGAAAACGGTTTTGGGGCCTTTTAAGCCCCTTTCCACATAACCCTAAAAAGCAAAACAAAAAACCCAGGGTTTCCATGCCGCCCATCCCCCCCGGGAGGTGGGGCCAGACTAGGCACTCTAAAGGTAAAACCCCTCCACAGGAAGGGGAGCCCTTTTAGCCCCAGTCCTTTTCCCCCTCCAAAATCTTATTTTCACCAGGGGCCCCCCAGTGGGTGTTTTTTAATTTCCTCACACTCGGGAAGGATTTTTCCCCGCTGGGGGACCTAAAAACCGGCCCTTCCAGTGTAGACTTTAAAAAACTGAGCTAAAAAACATAAATGGGGACACGGGCCCGACCACCCGGGTTCTTGAACCCCCATAGGGCCCCCTCCGGATAGGAAAAGGGGTTTGGGTAATCTAGCCAAACCGGTTTGGAAAGGGCCCCCACCAGTTTTTTATACCCTACGTTAAAGGGGCATTGAAAACAAGAAATGGCCATTCTTTCCAGCACAGAACCCCACTCCCCCGAGGAAACCCCTTTTCCCCAGATTTCCATATTTCCCAATTTTTCCTTCACTACAACCTCCCGTGAAAGCAGCGCCAGGCCCAAATCCCCAAAAAATTTTTAGGGGACCCTCTGGTTGTCCAGAAGACTATGGCCCACCCGAAGTTCCGTACCTGGGCAATCCCTGGGGGCCAGAGGCTTCTGGAAAAGGGTCAACAGGGCCCCTCGAGGAGTTTTTTTTCACTGAGTAAAAGTCTCCCCATCCCCAGACCCCACCGCGAAGAAGCCTTTTAGAGCAGGGGCGACATAAGCCGGGGGATGTCCTTTTCGCTTTTTGCAAGTCCTTCACTCCCCCCCCTTCCCCAACCCTGGAAGAAAGGCCCAAACCCTTTTCCCGGCAAAGATTAACCCCCCAAGGAGGGCCCCTGAACCAAGGTTTTTCGAAAGTTTGATCTTAAAAAGGGTTTTTTACAAGGAAAACCTCGGGTTGACCATAGATAAACCCCCCCAAATTCCCCGGGGCGGTACGTCCCCCTTCCCCCCTTATTAGGTTTTAGCCCCGTTTTACCCATAACATTTTGGAAAAAAAAGGCTTAAGATCCTGACCCGGCAAAACTCTGGCAAAAGAAAACACGGGGTGCCCAAAAAGATTAACATTAAGCAGGTAAGTTTTTAAAAAAGGGTAAAAAAACCCCTTTTCCCCGAGGGGCAAGACCAACCCTTTCCACTGATTAACCTTTAGAGTGGGGGCCCTTTAGCCTGCGGGCCCCCGTTTTTATGGGGTAATCACCAAGGTCGAATTCGAAAGTCCCAAGATCTTTTTCTGACAACGGGGGCTTTTGGGGGGGTGGGCAGGGAGATCAAAAAGGGATTCCTCCCCCCCAACCAGAGACTCCCCCCACATCCCCATTGAAAAAAAGGGACCCGGACCAGCCGAGAAACGATCCACCTCCGACATAATCAACTCTGCCTCCTCTTTCGAGGCGACAAAGAGGGTTTACATAATCCCGGGGTTTCGCAAACCCCCCTTAAAGTGGCTTCCCGGGGGGCCAGGACTGCCCGACTCCCGCCAATGGGCCCCCGCCTATCCGCCTCAAGAGGGGGTAAAAAACGCGAACCCCGTATAACACGGGCTCAGCGGGGACCCCCCCGCACACCAACCCAAAAGCAAAAAGGGCCGTCCACACCAAAACCCCTTTACCAGTCCAAAAAACTTTGCATTGGAAATAAGGTTTAAGAATGCCAATGAAACCCCTCGGCAGGGCCCCCACCTTTCAAAGGGTCAAAACCCGAGGGACTCATGGTTTTAAACCCCCTCAAACGCTTTTGGGCCCGATCCAAGGACACAGATACCCCTTCCCCGTGCCCGCCCTACCCTGCTCCCCCCCTCACGGACACCAAGTAAAGGCAATTTTGGTACTCCGGGCCGGAAAAGAGCAGTGCTGGAACCCCCAAAGGAGTCGGGGCCCGAACCTGCACCAGCCTGTTTAAAAGGACCTTTGCCAGAACCTTACGGTCCGCATTGAAAGAGCAAGGCCCCCCCCCAATTCCATACGGGGGGGGGTCTTTACCCCCTTTTAAAAGAAGGAATCCCCCCCCCCCCGCCCCCCCCGCCCCCAAAAACCTCAATTTACCAGGGGAAATTTTACCCAAGGAGCGGGACTCCCTTTAAAAATGCCCCGGGCCAAAAGGGGAAACTAAGATCTCCTTTAAAAAACCTGATTGAATTCCCGGGTTTAAGCCATCCCGGGGCCCGGCGATTTCTTCGGGGTAAGCCCTTCCCAAACGCCCGGGTTTCCCCCTTTCCCCTACTGTGATCTCTTCTGCCAAAACACAGAGAGGGGTCTACCCCGGCTTTGGGGGGCGGGTTTTCCAGGGAAAACCCGGGCAACTCATCCCCGGTCCCAGATCCTTCCCCCCCTTAAAAAGGCACGAGTTTTAAACCCCTGACGACCTCCAATCCCTGATTGGGGAACAATTTAGTGATCCCGAAATATCCCAAAAAAGGGCCCCAAAACCAGCAAGAAAAATACCCCTTTACCTTACAGCTCTTTTAGGGGGGTTGGGGGGAGCCCGGGAAACCTTTCCGAAACCCCCCTCAAAAAACTAAAAAAAACGAGTGTCAAACGTACTGCACCTCTTCAGGAAAAACTTTTACTCTGGACATGTCCTCCCGGTTTACCCCCATCCGAGGGCCCAAACTTTCTCGAGTTTCCTCCCGGGCCCCGGAAAAAAGGGAAAAACCTTCTTTATTTCCTGAGGCTCGAGAGCTGGCGGGAAAAACTTTTGGGTGCCTTTTCCCTTTAGCATCTCCCACCACTTTTTTTTTACTGCCCAGAGACCCTTTTTAAAAAAGGTACCTGGGTCTGAAAAAAAACCCGAAGGATTGACTTACATCTGCTTTCCCCCAGGAGAGAAAGAATTCAGCCTTTCCCGATCCCGGCCCCCTATTCAAGGAAAAAAAAATCATACCGTGATCAGAGAAATTTCCAAAAATCCTCCGGGGGGCACCCTTTACGAAAGGGGTTTTGTCCCCCTTTAAAAAAAAAAATATCTTTTGCGGGACCAAAATCAAACCCCCAAAATAAGGTGTAACCGGGGTGGGCCAGGGGTGCTTTTTGATAGGAGGTCCACCACAGCATCAGGGCCCATACTATTTAGCCGTTACTATCATAGCCCAGGCGATCTCTGGACCTCCCCTAACGAAACCTTTATGGTTTAAAGTCACCTCCCCAAAGAACACCTTTGGGGGCTATAAAAAGAAGGGGGTTTTTCCCTTTATGGGAAAAGGGTTTTAAAGCTCCCACTTTTTTGGGGGAGCGTAGATGTTAATTTAGGCGCAGCCTCCCGCCCAACCATGTCGGGGTCCCAAGACCAAAGGGACCTCCCCCCTCTCCCAACTCCATAAAACCCTTTTGTTTTAACCGGTGCGGTAAAAAGGACCCCACTTTCCCGGGAAAAACGGCCGGCTGCTAAACGACCAGAAAAGAAGACCCAACCCACTCCCTCCGGACCTTCGTTAACGCTGGGAATGTTTTTTCAACCTATTTTCCTGCAAAAAGAAAATGTCGGGTTCAACGCGGCCCCAGAAAAAACCAAACGCCGTAAATCGGGCCGCAAACCGATCTGATGATGACAACATTAATGGGGGCCCGCTTCCCAAAGGGGGAGGGCGTCACCCTCCTTGGTGATTGGGGGTTAAAAGCCCCCCGCCTGCTAACCAAACAAACAAAAAACAAAAAGAATACCCCAAAAAAAATGAAAAATTTTTAATATGCATTTTTCTAAAAAAATAATACAACCCAACAACATAAATTTTTTTTGACCAAAAAACCTCCATTTTCATTTGGTTTTTTATCTTTGGCCCTTTTTCCCCCACCTTTTTGGGGAAAACCAAAAATCTTTTTTCTTTTTATCCCCCCTTTTTTTCCTGCCCTTTAACCCCTTTTGTGACCTAAATCGGGAACAGCAGGTGGCGAAACCCTAGACTGCTCTTTAAAGGGAAAAGGCCGGGCTTTTACCTTTGGGGGGCCCCTTTTCCCCCGCCCCGTTTTAAACTCCTTCTCTCCTACCCCGATCTTTTTTAGGCAGACAGAGAAGTCCATTGCTCAGTGCTCTGGAAAAAGGGGGCTTTTTGAAAGGGGGCGTGGGCCCCCAAAAAGCGCGGGCGGGCCCTATGCAGCTACTCACGGTTTTTTTGCAACGGGGTTGGGTAAGTTCTATTCCTCGTTTTTGGCCCGGCTGGCATGCCCCATCTTTTTTTCCTTTTTCCGGGAAAAGGGCTCGGTGAATTCAGCTAAGTGCCTGTGCTTTTTAAATTTTTAAAACATGGTATTTTTTAAAAACTGGCGACCAAAACGTTAAATAACTAAAGCATATATATTAATTAAAAATTTTAAAAAAAAATTTTATACGTGGAATCGGCTTATTTTCTGGCAGCAACTATTTTGAGGTGGAGCCATTGCCTTTCGCCATCCCCATCAGCGACGCCGGGCCAGCCCCCTTCCCCGAGGAAACCTCAAACCCCCGCGGGAAAGGGGGGCTCCGGGTCCCCCAAAATTCCCCACTTCCGATTCCCCTTTCCCCCGCCTCTCGACCTCCCTGGAGGGGGGATGTCATCCCCCAAATTCGGCACTTGTTTGGGAAAAAACTACCCCGGGGAGGAGGGAAAGCCCCCCTTAGGGACCCCGGCTGGGTGGCCCAGGGAAGGGGTTTGGAATCCTCTTTCCCCCCCTTTTCCCCCTGCTACCCTTTTTTTTTTTTGTCTTTTTTTTTGCCCTCTCCCCTGGTTCCGGAAAACATCATCACGGGATCTTTTTGGGGGGGAAGGCCCCCCTCCTGTTCTAGCCGCACTTCCTCCTTTGGCCCCACCGCTCTCCGCTTGGGGGCTCAGCAACGATGGGGGCCGGACCTGAGAAGGGGCCAGGGGTTACCCCCAGTTCCCCTCTACTCCGCCTACGCCTCTCCAGGCGACGCTGCCTGGAAGGCCCAACGCTTTTCCTCACCGACCCCGTCCCCTTTCTGCCGCTGGTGCCCTCACCTGCAGAAATCACCTGCTCTGCAGGGGCGGCAACCGCATTGGCAAGGGACTGCGGACACCGGCTGAACGGGTGTCCAAGGTCCCCACACAAGTGGCAGCGAATCAGGCCACAGGTGGAAGCCAGATGCCCATCCGCACCGCACAGGGCACATTTCTGTACCCTGCAGCCTGCGCTGAAGTGGCCCAGACAACCACACTTATGGCACAGCTTCGGCTGCCCCCCTGTAGAAGACCTGGATCCGATCTCTCCCAAGGAAGGCGGCTGATGGAATATGGGTAACCGTGCCCTCCAGACGCTTCAGCTTAACAGAAAACGTCCATGCACCTGACCAGATACCGAACTCGTCTTTATTTTTCTCTCGGACCCCTATGACCTTGCCGAAGCGCCTCAGTCAAGTCATAATGTCGTAACAAGAGAGCAACTCATTATGGGTAATAACGGTCACTCTCTTGACCTCGCTCTGGCGAGATATTGGTCGCACAGAGAAGTGGGACCACTCAAGGCGGAGCTCAGCCAGCTCATAGTTCGACCAGAAGAGTTCTAGCCCCTCTGGCCGAACAAAGCTGACGTCAAACACCGAGGAGCTGTAGGGGTGGATCAGCGCGAAGATGTCACTCACGCTGAACTGCATGCCTAGGAGCAGCTCCACAAACCTAGATCTCGGTGGGCACGCTTCATCGCACTCCCAGATTAACCTCACCACATTCCCACGGCCTCCTGACTGGCCCCCTGTGGGAAGTGCCCAAACAACTTCCCCCTGTTTAGGTTTTTCTCGGAAGGCTCCCAATCCGAATCTTTCAATCCAGAAAGAGAGATCCACCTCCTTCCCCTCTATCTGGGTTTCCTTTCACCCTTCTTCAGGGCATCCAGGACGAACACCGCTGCAAACTTGCGACATCCCCGGCACCTGCTGGTAGGGGGGGTGCAGGCCCTGCCCCCTTAGCTACGCTAGCGTAACTTGCCCTATTTTGGGGGAGCGGAGCTCCCTGTTGGCGGGCGGGGCAGGCTGATGGACTCCCCCATCTGCGGCCGGGACCCCTTTACCATTACCATTATTATTAGGAACCTTGCTACCATTAATATCATCAACCATATTTTTTGCATCATCTGGGACCTCTGCTGGACCATCTGTATCCATGGTGACCACTTCTGCTTCACTGGGAGACAGAATTCTACCTCCCTCTGCTACCGGGCCTGGGTTGGCCGCCGTACCTTCAATATCTGAGCCAAGCTTTGGGGATCCCTCCTCCAGTACCACTTTGCCCTCCTGCATACCGGAGGAGTTTACCCCAACATTTTGAGGAGCTCCTCCCCAATCGGGGAGCCCTCCAGTTTTTTGGGAGACTGCCCCCTTATCAGGGAGCCCCTCTCTCTTGGATGGGAACACGACCTGCACCTTCCTGTCCCTGACTAGACTTGTCACCCGCAGCCTTGAAAACAAGAATTGCAGGCCTCAGGAGCTCAGCCTTTTCAGGTTTTCTCTGCCCTACTCCCCCCACAGCCCCAGAGCCTATATCAGGGCTTGGGGCTCGCGGCGGAGGGTTTCTGGGGCAGCTTTGCAGCTGTCTCTGCTTCCACAACTGGCCCAAAGACCAGCCTGGACCCAGGGGACTCACTCACCATTTTCTTCTTTTTCTTTTTTCTCTTCCTTTTACTGTCGCTGCTTATATTACCACCGTCCTCATCAGAGAAGTCCTCGTCCCCGAAGATCAGGCTGGCCATCCGCGCGGGGGATTCTAGCATTTGGATTTCTCGCAGGGCCATGTCGCAGGAATTAGCTGACTCTTCTCCGTCTTCCTCTTCTCCTTCTGACATAGGCAGGGGCGCATTTATGGCGGACAGCCAGCTTCCTTCACTGCGCCCCTCTGATGTCACTATTGTTGATGATAGTCCTATACAGCTTGATTCTGAACTAGTTGGTGCCGTAGATGGCGCTGTAGACATTCCTGATCCCAGTCTTCCTTTCTGTAAACTTGCTTTAATAATTCTCCCACATTGTTGCAAAGACCCAGCTTTCCCAGGTTGGGATATGCGGCTCTCTTGTGCTGCGGACTTCTGCCCGCCCCCTTCTGGTGATGCAGCTTGCTCTCCGTGTGATCCACCCACTGAGACGGCACTGCCCATGCTTCCAACTCCTCCCTTATCTTCACTTCCAAAATGGCGCCGGCGCCTGCCGACGTCATCAAAGGGGCGGGATTCCGGCCGACATCACCACACCTTCCAGTCCGCCATCTTCGGTCTCCACGCGACCCACAATAACTGCTGGGGATCCCCGCAATGCCCCTGCAGAGGCCGGAACCCCCACAGGAAGCACATACACGGGCTGCTTTACTCCGCCCACTACAGGCGCTGAACTCGCGGCCTTGGATGCCGCGCCCACTTCCGCCACTGTTACGGGCTGACTGGCCGGCGTTCCCATGTCGGCGTTCTGGGCTAGCCGCTCGCCATGCTGGTTGCGAGCCGCCCATGCTGCTGCTTGCCGACACACTGCTCCCCAACTGCATGGCCCTGAAGCGCTCGTTGTTCAGGAGCTTTTCTTTGCAGGGTCCTGCCCCCTCCAGGATACTTTCCCGCTCCTCCATGAGCTCTTCCAGATCCTCCTTAAGGCCGTTTATAACGGCCGAGATCGGGCCCCTCTTCATGGAACACATTTTGGTTTCCCGTTGATGGGGGCTGCCTAAAAGGAAATTTTTTGACCACTGTAATCCCCCGGGCTTGGGCCCCCGGGTTTTCCCCCTGAAAACCCTTTGGGGAAAAAGGGAGGCTGGGGCCTTCTCCCCCTCACCACCCCGGGCCTTTTAAACCCCCACTCCTCAATTTCTCTGCATAGGGCCGACTTTACCCCTTTTCCTCTGCATTCACAGCTTTTCCCCCGCGGCCGCCCAAACCTCCCCCACATTGTTTTGCGGGGTTCGTCTAGAGCCCTTTGGGCAGCGGGCTGGCAAACCGGCCTTTTGCGTTTTGGGCCACCCCCCCCCCCACCGGACCGGGGGAGGGGGTTTCCCCAGCAGGCGTTTCCATTTTTCAGAGGGCTCCCGCGCGCCCCCCCCTGGGGGGTGCCACCCCCCGGGAAAAGGCAGGGGGGCAACGGGGCACCCTCACTCAGGGGAAAATAGGGTGCTTTTTTTTTTTTGGGCAACCAGGAACGCCCAAAAAACTCGATTTTTAAAAAAAACTTCACCAGTTTTAAAAGGGTTGGTATTGAATTTTTTTTGCACAAGCACTATCCCATCCTCCAGAGAGCAATCTTTCCCCGGGGCCTCCCCCAGGCCCCCCCCCAGGGGTCTGCCACCCCCCGGGGAAACCAAAATGAAAAACGGGGTACTTACAAGGGTAAAATGTTAAAGTCCACAACCCCAAAAAAGGGTTCTCCGGGAAAATAGGGTTTTTCGCTGGGCAGAGTTTCCCCTCCCCTAGCCCCCACCCGGCCCCTCACAAAAACTCGGGCAGCACCGAGAGGCTCCTCCCACCAATTTCCCCGGGGCTTTTGGTTTTTCCCTGAAATTACTTCCCCCACTGGGGAAAAGGGTCTGCTCAGAAGCCCGGGGGCTGCTGGCAAAAAAACACCTCTTTTTGGCGTGGCGAGCCCCCCCGGGCCCAATTAAACCTTTTTTGGATACCCAGAATCGATTGGGCCCGGGAACACATCCAAAAAAATCGGTGTTGGGGAACCCCCGAAATTCGTCACCATGACTTAACCAGTCTCTGTGTTTTTGTATGTGTGTCCCTTAAACACCCCGTTGGTGAGGTGAAAATAAAGATTGCCAGAGGTCCCCCCCCCCCATTAGGCTTTTGCCCCAATGCCTGCTCTTCTGCTTTCGGGTACTTGGCACTCTACTGCTAACACGTTGCTGATGTTTTTTCCAAAATGACATTTGAAGAACGTAAAACAGACGCAACAGATTCTCCAGGGGATCAATCAACAAAAGGTCTCCCCAAATTTTTTGCATTAAAACCTTTTATTTGGATGGGGGGGGAAGGGGAAAATTTCTGAGTTTTTTTCTTTGTACCGGGATAAGGAGGGGGGCCACCCATTTAAATTTTGTTCATTTTGATGGCCCCTTTTTTTTAGATCAAGTTGGGGGAAATGGACATCCAAGCACTCCCTGTAGAGATAGAGCCCCCTTTATTTCCCAAACCCAAAATTTTAGGGGGACTAAAAAATGATTTTTCCTCATCTTCCCTTCTGCCCCAAATTTTGTGCCCCCCTCTTTCCAAGGGAGGGGCGTCGGTAACGCGGTGTCCGGAATTTAAATCCTCCTCCCCCTCCTTCTCCGCTTCCTCTGGGACAGCTTCCCAACCAGCCCCGCTTTCCTCAGAAAGATCACCCTGAGAGCTGAGGCACCGCCTTGCACTAGCCCCTTTGGGCCCTGAACCAAATGCCTAAAAGAAAAACCGTTTAAAAAGTGGAAAAATGTCCCGGGCCCCTTCCCGGAATTTGACGGGGAGAAAGGCTCCGGTCCGCACGTGGGCCCCTCTCCCTTTCCCCCGTCTCCCGGTGGGACCGATGTTTTTAGAGTGGGCCCCAAAGATCGTTTTTCCCGAACTAAGATCAAACCCCAATTTGGGCATGCGAAAAGTGCATTGTTTCCCCACTGACCCTTTTTGGGGGCTTTTTCAAAAACTTGGGAAGGATGGGCATACTCTTTCCAAACCCGCCTCCACCTCGGGGGCTCAACACCCCGAGGTCCGCAACGCTGCTTGTCGGCCATGTGTCCCCTTTGTTTTCTTTCGTAATGGCATTGCGCTGCCCGCCCACAATCGCTGGAGGGATGTGGAGGTGGAAATTTCCCCCGGGTTGCCAAGGGCAACAAAAAACGGTTGACGGGAAAGGGTGAGCTACTCGGAAAGCAGCCCCGGGGGACGGAGCAGTGTGTGAAAAAGCGGGAGTGTGGGGCTAGACCTCGAGCCTTCCTCACAGGGGAGCCCCAAAACCCCCCCGGGACGCTTTTGAAATTTTCTGGACACAAGGTTCAAAACGTGAGCCCCGGCAAGGGGCCGGGAAGACAAAACAAAGGGGTTTTTTCCTTCATTTCCCCGGGATTTACAACTGCCCATTTGGACTAGGGGAATTTTATTTGTTTTTTTAACAAAAATAATACAATGCCTATCTGCTCCCAAAAGAATTCCCCCGAGCGCAATAAAACTATTCAAAAGTTAACCAAAGGACCCAGAAAATTGCGTTTTTTTTTGCAGCAATGACACACGAGAACAGTTACTAGAAAATTTCTGTATCGTAATTTAAGTACAAGGTGGCTTTTTGAACGAAACAGGGCTGTCAGAATTGTCGTACAACTTGGCTGTTTGAAAAGAACTAGGGACGCACCACGTGCAATACAGCTATTTAAAAGTTATACGGATAACAAACGGTGTTTTTTGTACCAATGAAATACACCGACAGTAACTAAGAAATTTCTGTATCCAAATTTAAGTAGAAGGTGGCTATTTGAAAAAAATTGGGGGGAACCAAAGTGCTTACAGCTATTAAAATGTTATACGGATAATAAAAGGTGGTTTTTGAAACCAAAATTGAAATACTAACAGCAATTACTAAGGCAAATAAATTGTTGGAAAATCATATATATAAGATACAAGAGAATGGGTCTTTGAACAAAAATGGCCTGCGCCAAATTGAAAAACACCTAATTAAATTGTGTATGGATAATAAATGGTGGTTTTTACACCTATGAAATACAACAGCAATTACTAGCAATTTTCTGTATCGTAAGATAAGTAGAGATGTGCGAATTTCTCAAAAATTCGATTCGGTGACTTCGCCGAATTTTCCGACAAAATTCGTTTTGGTCCGAATTGCTTCGGGACGAATCGCGTTAAAAAACAGCTATTTCCAGGCTGCATAGAGCCTGCAGGGTGCTGTAGAACGTTGTGCCATGCTTAAATATGCAAAGGGAGATTGGTTTGGTCTTCATATAATGTTGTGTTTTAGTATGACACGCACATGACTGCCGCCGCTATTAGAATCGCTTCACTATAAAATTCCCTGGCACTTAAGAGGGCAAAAACTGACCAAAAAACTGAAGCAGGAATGAAGCCTGATAAAGTCATGGCAGCGACAGCTGGAAAAAAAAAGCTGAGGGCTCAGGTGGCAACATCAGTGACAGAGTGTGGATGTTACGGCAGCAGCCACAGCAGCATGAGGTCAGAGAGTGGCACAATGACATTCTGGAGGTGGAAAAAAAAGGAGTAGGCCACAGAGTGGCACAATGACACAGTGTGGAGGGCACGGCAGCAGCCACAGCAGCAGCATGAAGTCAGACAGTGGCACAATGACAGAGTGTGGAGGTCACGGCTGCAGCCACAGAAGCAGCATGAGGTAAGACAGTGGCACAGTGTGGAGGTCACGGCATCAACAGCAGCAGCAGCATGAGGTCAGAGAGTGGCACAATGAGAGAGTGTGGAGGTGGCACAAACAGGAGTAGGCCACAGAGTGGCACAATGACAGAGTGTGGAGGTCACGGCAGCAGCAGCATGAGGTCAGACAGTAGCACAATGACAGAGTGAGGCGGTCACGGCAGTAGCCACAGCAGCAGCATGAGGTCAGAGAGTGGTACAATGACACGGTGTGGAGTTGACTGCATCAACAGCAGCAGCAGCATGAGGTCAGAGAGTGGCACAATAACATTCTGGAGGTGGCAAAAAAGTAGTATGCCACAGAGTGGCACAATGACACAGTGTGGAGGGCACGGAAAGAAACGCATGAGGTCGGGAGAAGGACATGACAGGGGTGGAGTGACCCGAAAAGCAACAACGCGGGCAGCGCAAGGTCAGAGAGGGGGCACAAGAATTCTGGGGGGGGTAAAACGGGTAGGCCAAGAGGGCACAATGACGGAGGGGAAAGGTGACCCCCAAAACAGCAGCTGAGGAAAAGGGGGATGGCCAATGACAAAGTGTGGAGGGCAGGGGCAGCAGCCCGCGCAGCATGAGGTCAGACAGTGGCACAATGCAAGTGTGTAGGTCACGGCTGCACACACGCAGCAGAGGTAAGACGGGGCACAGTAAACCAGTGTGGGGTCCCGGAAGCGCCCAGCAGCGATAGGTCAGACAGGGCACAATGAATTTGGGGTGGAAAAAAAAGGGTGGCCCAGAGTGGAAAATGGACACGTGTGGGGGCCGGCAGCAGCCCGCGCAGCATAAAGTCGACAGTGGCAAAAAGACAGGGTGTGTAGGCCGGCAGCAGCCACGCAGCAGCGAGGTCGACAGGGCAAAAGACAGATGTGTAGGTACGGCATCAACGCAGCAGCAGCTGAGGTAGAGAGGGCCAATGACAGAGTGTGGACTTTGCCAAAAGGAGTAGGCCCAGAGTGGCACAATGACAGGTGTGGGGTCCGGCGCAGCGCATGAGGCCCCAGACAGTGCACAAGACAGAGTGGGCGGTCAGGCAGTAGCCACAGCAGCACTGGGGTCAGAGAGTGGTACAATGACCCTTGTGGATTTGACGGTTCAACGCAGCGCAGTGAGGTCAGAGAGTGGCAAAATGAAATTTGGAGGTGGCAAAACGTAGTAGGCCACAGGTGGCACAAAAACACAGTGTGGAGGTCACGGGGGGTCTACGCGAGCAGCTGAGGTCAGGAGGGGGACAATGCAGAGTGTGGAGGGGGGCAAAAAAAGGAGTAGGCCCGGTGGCACAAGACACAGTGTGGGGGCGTGGCAGAGCAGCATGAGGTAGAGAGTGGCACAATGACAGGGGTGGAGGTGACCGCAGCAGCAACAACAGCGCAGCGGGCAGAGGTCAGAGAGTGGCAAAATGACATTCGGGAGGTGGCAAAAAAGGAGTAGGCCCACGAGTGAAAAATGACCAGTGGAGGTCCCGGCAGTCACAGCAGCAAATGAGGTCAGAGAGTGTCAAAATGACCATTGGGGGAGGTCAGGGGCATCAAAAGCGCAGCACTGAGGTCAGAGAGTGACACAATGACAGGGTTGGAGGGGGACCGCCAGCAAAAACAGCGCAGCAGCTGAGGGGAGTGGAAAATGACTTTCTGGAGGTGGCAAAAACAGGAGTGGCCACGAGTGGCACAATAAGAGAGTGGGGTGACGCCAGCGCAGTGGGTCGGAGGGGCACAAATGCCAGTGTGGAGGGCAGGGCAGCAGCCACAGCGCAGCATGAGGTGGGGGAGAGACCCACCTGCAGGTGTGGAGGTGAAAAAAACAGGGTGGGCCACAGCGTGGCATAATGACAGTGTGGGGCAGGCAAAGCAGCAGGGTCAGCAGTGGCCAATGACAGAGTGGGGATTGACGGAATCAACCGGGCAGCAGCATGAGGTCAGAGGTGGCACAATGACAATTGGAGGGGGAAAATAGTGTGGGCCCCCAAGAGTGGCACAATGACACGTGTGGAGGGCACAGCAGCGCATGAGGGTCGAGAGTGGCAAAATGACTTCGGGAGGTGGCAAAACGGAGCTGGCCCACAGGGGGCCCAAAATGACACATGTGGGGGGCCCCACAGCAGCAGCAGATGAGGTCGAGAGTGGAAAATGACTTTCTGGAGGGGGCAAAAAAGGAGGGGCCCACGGTGGCACAATGACAGAGAGTGGGGGGTGACCCCAACGGCTTGGGTCAGGGGGGACAATGACACAGTGTGTAGGTCCGGCAGCAGCCACAGAGCAGCATGAGGTCAGACAGTGGCAAATGACAAGTGTGGAGGTCACGGCAGCACCCACAGAGAACTTTGGTCGAGAGGGCAATGACACAGTGGGGGGTCACGGCATCAAAACAGCAGCATGAGGTGGGAGGGCACAATGCGGTGGGAGGTTGGCACAAACAGGAGTGGCCCACAGAGTGGCACAATGACAGAGTGGGGGTTTTGCGGCACAACGCAGCGCAGCATGAGGTCAGAGAGTGGCACTGCTTCAGGGGGTTTGGGAAAAAACGTGTGGGCCCAAGTTGGAAAAAATTGGCACAGTGTGGGGCCGGAAAGCAACAGCATGAGGTCAAAGGTGGCCAATGAAGGGTGTGGGGGTGATTGCAGCAGCAATTAACGAAGCGCAGCATGGGCGGAGGGGCACAATGACATTCTGGGGTGGCAAAAACAGGAGTAGACCCAGAGTGGCAAAATGACAGAGAGTGGAGATGACCCCAGCGCGCATGAGGTCAGAGAGGGGTACAATGACACAGTGTGGGGGGCCCGGGCCTCAAAAACAGCGCTTTGAGGTCAGAGGTGGCACAAGGGAAGAGGTGGAGTTTTCACGGCAGCCCCCAACGGGAAAGGCAGCATGAGGTCAGACAGTGGCACAATGAAAAATTTGGGGAGGTGGCAAAAAAAAGGAGTAGGCCCAGAGTGC
Source organism: Phyllomedusa bahiana (assembly GCA_025379985.1). Lineage (NCBI taxonomy): Eukaryota > Metazoa > Chordata > Amphibia > Anura > Hylidae > Phyllomedusa > Phyllomedusa bahiana. The sequence goes on along the minus strand of JAODAL010007742.1, from coordinate 58,494 downwards.
ACAATGAAAGATTGTGGAGGTTACGTGAGCACCCAAAAAAGCAGGGGTCGGAAGTGGCACTTTTAAAAAAATTTGGAGGTGGCACCAACAGGGTAGGCCCCACAAAATGGCCCCTTTAAAAGATTTGTAGAGGTCCCCGGCCCAGGAGAAGCCCCCGCAGCGGGCATGAGGTAAAGACAGTGGCACAATGACAGGTGTGTAGGTCTTGGGCGCGCCCCCCAGCAGCGGCATGGGGCAGACAGGGGCAACTTTGACTTTGGGAGGGGGCCAAAAACAGGGTTGGCCCAGGTCGCACAATGACAGAGTGTGGAGGTGACAACGGGGAGCAACCCCTTGAGGTCAGAGGGGGTGGCACAATGCATTCTGGAGGGGGCCCAAAAACAGTATTTGGCCCACAGGGGGCCCAAAAATAAAAACAGTGGGGAAAAAAAGGTGGGTGGCAATACCAGTGCCTGGAAAAGATGGTGATAGGCAGAGGGAAAAAAAAACCGTCAGAAGATGTGTGGCATAAAGCGGGTTTTTGGGGAAATAGGGGCGGGTTTTGACGCCAGAAGCAGAATGAGGTCAGGAAAGGGGCAAAAGGGACACAGTTTGGGGGGGGCACGGCAGCAGCCCCCGGGCAGAAGCATGAGGTCAGACAGTGGAAAAAATTGACACAGTGTGGGGGTCACGACATCAACAGGCGCAGCATGAGGTCAGGGGAGGGGCCCAAAAAGGACAGAGTTTGGGGGGAGGGGCAGAAAGAAAAGCACCCAGCAGGGAGGTCAAAAAGGGGGGCACAATGACAAATTCTGGAGGTGGCAAAAAAAAAGGGTGGGCCACAGGTGGCAAAATTGAAGTTTTGTAAAGGGTTTAAGGCAGCAGAACAGAGGGAGGTAGAGAGGGGCCCACAATGAAAAATTTTGGGGTTGGACCAACAGAAGTGGGCCCTAGAGGGGCCCACAATGACAGGTGTAGGGGTCAAGGCAGGAGAAGCAGCAGCATGAGGTCAGGAAAGTGGCACAATGACAGTGTGAAAGGTCGGCAGCGGGCCACACCCGCAGATGAGGTCGGGACAGGGAAAAATGACATTCTGGAGGTGGAAAAAAAACAGGATTTGGGCCCAAAGATTTGGCCCCAATGAAGGGGAGTGGGGGTGACGGGCAGGGGGCAACACCCTTGAGGTCAGAGAGGGGGCCCCAAATAAAATTCGGGAAAGGGGGGAAAAAAAAGGGGAAGTAGGCCAGAGTGGCCCCAATGACACGTGGGGGAGGGCACGGCAGCGGGAACAGCGGCAGCATGAGGTCGGGGACAGTGGCACAATGCCGAGTGTGGAGGGCCCCGGGAGCAGCCCAGCAGCGCATGAGGTCAGGCAGGGGCACAATGCATTTGGAGATGGAAAAAAGGGGAAGTGGCCCACAGATGGCACAATGAAAAATTGTGGGGGGCCCACACCCAGCAGCCACAGCAGGCAGAATGAGGTGGGGGACAGTGGCACAATAAACATTCCTGGGAAGGGTGGCAAAAAAAAGGTGGGGGTAAGGCCCACCAAAGAGGTGGGAAAAACCCAAAGGGGGAAAAGGGGGGTTGGGGGGGGGTGGAAGGCCAAATTTAACAGGTGTGGTAAAGAATTGGGGGGAAATTTAGGCCCCCAGTTTGGGGGGAAAACCCCGGGGGTTTCCCAGCGGGGGAGGTTGTTCCCAATAAAAGGGGGGCGGGGTTTACCCCCGGAAAAATTAGGGGCCCCTTTTGGAGGGCCCTTTTGGGTTGTTTGGAACCCCCCAGACTTTTTTTCCCCCCCAGGTTTGGATGGAAAGGCTTTTTTCTGGGGCGGGGATTTTAAAGGGGGTTGTGGGCCTAAGGGAAATTCAAAAACCTTGCAAAAAAACAAGGAATTTGAGGGGGCTTTAAAAGGGGGGCAAAAAAATTTTTCGGGTGACAGAGGGGGGTGGGGGTTTGGATTTTTGCGGGGAGCCCAACGGGGGCAGAAATGAGGGTTTAACCCCAAAAGGGTTGGGGCCCAAAAAAAAAATAAAAACCATTTCCCTGGGGGGGGTGGGGCAAAAACAGGGGGGTAGGCCCCCAAAGAGGGGGGGCACAATGACACAGGGGGTGGAGGTTGACGGGGGCCACCCAACAGGACAGCAGCATGAGGTAAAGAAAGTGGCGTAATGACATTCTGGAAGGGGAAAAAAACAGATTGGGGGGCCAAAAGAGTGGTACAATGACAGAGAGTGGAGGTGCGGTGGAGCGCATGGGGTTTTGACGGGGGAAAAATGACATTCTGGGGGGGAAAAAAATTGGAGTAGGCACAGAGGGGCAAAAATGACGGGTGGGGTGAGGGCGGGGAGAAACAGCATGAGGTAGAGAGGGGCACAATGACATTTGGAGGTGGAAAAAAATGGAGTATGCCACAGAGTGGCACAATGACACAGTGGGGAGGTAACGGCAAAAGGATGAGGTCAGACGGGGACAATGAATTCGGGAGGTGGCAAAACGTAGTAGGCAAAGAGTGGACAAGGGCAGAGTGTGGAGGGAACAGAAAAAAACAGCATGAGGAAAAAGAGTGGCACAAAAAGGGGTGTGGAGGTGCCCGCAAGCAAAAAACAGCAGCAACGCATGAGGTCAGAGGTGGCACAATGCATTTGGAGGTGGAAAAAAAACTAGAGTAGCCCACAGAGTGGAAAAGAAGGAGTGGAGGTGAGAGCAGAGCTGGGTCGGGAGGGTGGAAAATGATACAGTGTGGAGGGTGGCACCAAACACCCCAAGCAGCATGAGGCATAAGTGACACTGCGAGTGTGGAGGTGGTGGCAATACCAGTCCGGTAAAGATGGGGGGGGGCAGAGGAGAAACTGTCGCAGATGTGTGGCATCGGCGGGTGGGGCATCGAATGGGGGTGGCGGGTATTTTGAAGCAGATCATTTCTTACAGTTTTTGAGGCGTCTGGCTGATGTAGTATGACGCCAAAGGCTTTGGTGTGTGGAAACCCGGGCCCGATCCACCCCTGATTTCTTGAAAAGGTCTTTGTTCCACTTTTCCCGGGGACAAGCGGGTTCTTTTGGGGGAAAACGATGGCCCCCGCCACATAAACCCCGCTTGATGCCACACTCGGCCCGGGAGGAAAGTTCCACTGAAAACTCGGCAAGTTGCGGCCACAACCCCAGTTTGGCTCCCCAGTAGTCAGCGGATTTCTAAGGGGGGGCAGAGTGCTGTCCAAGTAGGCCCCACCTTTGGGTTCGGGCTCTAAAGGTCCTGCTGCCCCGTGGCGATGCCCTCCCCCCTAGGGGGTGAGGAAGCTGCTCTCAGTGACTCCAGTTGGTTTCTGGTTTTGGAGCTGGGACTCTCCTACCCCCCCACTTCCCCACAGCCCGGCAGTTATGGAGCGCTGAAGAACCCCCCGGGCAGACCTGTCAGGGGGGGACTGCTGCCTAGGCAGCGGCCCAACTGCTTTGGAGGATTTCCCTATAGTATTTGATTTGTCTCCCTTAACAGCTGGGGGAAAAGGCTCCCCTTTTTGGGCCGGTAGGGGGTCCCAAAAGGGAGGAGAGCAAGAAGTCATCCTTGCCGGATGCTGATTTCGGCTGTCCTAGTCAGCAAATCGCTGCTGCGGGGCCTCTGCCAAGTGACTTGGGGGCTCCCCCGCCCCCATCTCCCCTTTATACTGCCCGTGCTTGCGGGTTTGCCTCGTTTCCTCATCTCCCTCTACCCCCTCCAGCGTCTGCTCCTCCTCTCTTGTCACCTGGGTAGAAAATCCACTCATTTCACCAGACAATGCTTCTGCTCCAATGTCCTCCTCCTCTTCCTCCATTTCAGTCCCCACCGGACTCATGTGGCCGCGAGATGTAGTCGCCACCTCTCCAGTCCCCTGCCCAGACAGATTTTTCAGCATCTGTTCCAGGACATGAAGCAGTGGAATGACGTTATTCATCCCGTAGTCCTGGTGACTGACAAATAACGTCGCCTCCTCGAATGGCCTCAGCAAATGGCAGGTGTCACGCATGAGCTGCCACTGGCTGACATCAAAGTTACACAGGGGAGTACTCCTGTCCGCCTGGATCATCAAAAAATCGTTAATGGCCTTTCTCTGTTCATACAGTCGGTCCAACATGTGCAGGCTGGAATTCCAACGGGTGGAAACATCGCATATCAGAGTGTGTTGGGGGAGTCCGTTCTGCCGCTGCAACTCCAGGAGGGTGTTCCTGGCTTTGTAGGAATGGATGAAGTGCATGCACAGTTTCCTGGCCATTTTCAGAATCTTTTGAAGATCGGTGGAAGACTTCAGGAAGCTTTTCACAGGGCGCGGTGTGGGCGTTCCGGGGCGGGAGGCGGCACGCTCGAAAACTCCGAGGCATGTACGATCGCGAGTCGGCAAAGTGCGGCGCATTGCAGCGCTCGGCAGCTCCAACAGGCAGACCTGGTTGATTCTGGTCTAAATGATCCGGCGGAGGCGAAGTGAAGCGAGAACGGAACATGAGAAGAAGCATAGAAGATCGCAAAAGGAATCTCGGCTCTCAGATTTTTTTGATTCATACTCCATGCCGCATGGACATCTTTAATGATTTCTCGCTCATTTCCAGCCTGACTCGAATCGGAATACATGTGAGGCGCAGTCCTGCACTGCGTCTAAGTCCCGCACTGCGCCCCACACACTGGCGAGGCGCTGAGAACTTTTCCCCGCATGTATGAGCGCACCTCCTCGGACGGCGAATCTTAGGCGCAGCGCCGCACTGCGCCCATGTTCCCGCACTGCGCCCCACACACTGGCGAGGCGCATCGGACTTTACATAGTATGTATGAGCGCTCCCCAGCGCCGACATAAATCAGGCGCAAATTTCTCCGGAAAATTGGCGGAAAGGTGCGCCCCGATGTGGCGAGATTCATACATGTCGCCCACTGTATTTTACTGAATATAAAAGCACAAACAGGCTTAATTAACCTCGGATATGAATTATGCTACAGGCAAAATGTCTTCTTTGGCGGTGAAAAAGAACGTTTTTTTTACTAAGTACAACTGCAGAAAAATACTTAGTTAACCCTTGGATGTAAATTGCGCAAAAGAAATGTGCTGCCAAAAATTACCAGCTTTGTAGCGTGTTAAAATGCCGTGTATTTTAAGGAACACAACAACGGAAAAACTTGTAATTAACCTTCGGTTATGAATTATGCTACAGCCAAAATTTCTTCTTTGGAGGTGAAAAAGAACGTTTCTTTTAGTGACCACAACAGCGGAACAAAGCTTAATTAACCCCTGGATCTAAATTGCGCAAAAGAAATGAGCAACCGAAAATTAAGTGGTATTTGGATTGTAAAAATGCTGTTTCTTTAACTGAATAGAACAGGAACAGGCTTAGATAACCCTTGGATATTTAGTGCTGAAGAACTGGGCAGATAGCATTAAAATGTATATGCAGCTGCATTGGACGCACACTGGACTTCAGTTCCAATACCCCACAAAAGAACGTAAGAGAAGCAGTCTATGAAACAAGCTGTGACACCCCCCAAAAATCACTGTATAAAAGTGAGTTCTTTAGTATGAGATATCATAAGCAGCAGCGGTGGCAGCAGGAGCAGCTTCCCTACACAGTACAGTGAGAGCAGTATGAGCTGCCAGCGTCGCACCCGGACTTATGTAGTGCGGTGACGTTACGGAATCCCGATGGTCTCTGATTGGCTTCATCTCTGCACATGTCATGTAGGCTACGCCTTTCTTCCTCCCAGACTTCTTTGCCCCATGTAACGCCATGTGCTCGCAGCCATTTTATCAATCAAAAGCACGCTTCGTTCCCGCGAATCACCCCAAACTTCGACTTCATTCAGAATCGAAGTTTTCCTGAAATTCTAAACGAATTCCACTTCGTTAGAATCAATTCGCCCATCTCTAAATATAAGTACAAGATGGGTCTTTGAACAAAAATGGCCTGCGCCAAAGTGAAAAACATGTAATTAAATTGTGTACGGATAATAAAAGGTGGGTTTTGCAACTATGAAATACAACAGCAGTTACTAGAAAATTTCTGTATCCTAATTTAAGTACAAGGTGGGTCTTTGAACAAAAATGGCCTGCGCCAAAGTGAAAAATATGTAATTAAATTGTGTATGGATAGTAAAAGGTGATTTTTGCACCAATTAAATAAAAGAGCAGTTACTAGAAAATTTCTGTATCCTAATGTATGTACAAGGTGGGTATTTGAACAAAAATGGGCTGCGCCAAAGTGAAAAACACGTAATTAAATTGTGTATGGATAATAAAACGTGGGTTTTGCACCAATGAAATACAACAGCTGTTACTAGAAAATTTCTGTATCTTAATGTAAGTAAAAGGTGGGTCTTTGAACAAAACTGTGCTGCGCCAAAGTGAAAAACACCTAATTAAATTATGTACTGATAATAAAATGTGGGTTTTGCACCTATGAAATACAACAGCAATTACTAGCAAATTTCTGTATCGTAATATAAGTACAAGATGGGTCTTTGAACAAAAATGGCCTGTGCCAAAGTGAAAAACACGTAACTAAATTGTGTATGGATAATAAAAGGTGGGTTTTGCACCAATGAAATAGAACAGCAGTTACTAGAAAATTTCTGTATCCTAATGTAAGTACAATGTGGGTCTTTGAATGAAAATGGACCTCGCCAAAGTGAAAAACACCTACTTAAATTATGTATGGGTAATAAATGGTGGTTTTTGCACCTATGAAATACAACAGCAATTACTAGAAAATTTCTGTATCCTAATGTAAGAACAAGGTGGGTCTTTGAACAAAACTGGGCTGCAAAAAATAAAAGGTACTATTTCACCTCAGGTGCGAGGTGTGCTGGCCAAAAACTGGTAAAAAAAAAGCCATTTCAATGTAGGTTCAAAGCAGAGTCTAGGCTGCACAATATACACTCTCCTTTCAAAAGCCTGCCTGTCTGTCTGTGTTCGCCCACACTCCCTCCTCCCCCACAGCTGTACAGCGCTAGATGCTTCTTTAAAAGTCTCAGCCTAACTAACTAAGAACTGAAATTCTCTAATCTACCTATGTTCTAATGTTCACAGCTAAAAGCATAGTTGTCTGTGTGAACAAAGAGAACTGTGTCTCTGAGCTGAGCTGTATTGAGGAGAGAGCTAACACACGTCCTGCTCTTATGAGACACACTGACACACTGATGCTGAACAGGAAGGGCTGTTCTATGCAAAACGAGGTCATGTGATTTTTCCAGCCAATGACAACCATACACATCACAGTCATGACGTTGCACACCCAGCTCACCCTGCTCTATGCTCTAAGCTGATTTGCTGGCCGCCAAAATGACAGGAAGCGCCGAAAATGGCGCGATAGTAATAGATTATGCGCAGATTCTCACCTAAATTATCGCGTGATCGGAAATTTCCGATCAACCTAAAAACCGTGCCAATTTCAACTTTGTCGATTATAATCGCTCATCCCTAATTATTATATTTTAAACATATATATTTATCTTGCTATATGCTTTTTACATTGGTATGATTATATTTGAGTAATGAGGTTGCGCCAGTTTTCTGGCATGCTTTGAGCCATAAAACCTGGCGTAGCCCTGTTCAGTAGACTACCGGTTATATGCCAAACTTTGGCGCAAGCAGCAAACATGCCACTTTTGAATTTGCAAACTGTACGGGGTTGTGTCACACCAGATTCTTAGGATTAGACACATTTACTAATGTGTAATGCCAAAAGTAGGTGTAAAACTGTCGGTACAAACCAAGATCAAGTTAAAAGTCATCTGCCTGAGGCCAAAGTTGTTGTAGATGAACTAGAATTGCTAATAGGGCCAAAAATTTCAGTTGTTTTTAAACTAATACCACTAAAGTAATGAAAACTAATTTATGATAATTATTAAATTGTATAAAATGAAATAATATAAGATTGTTCTAAAATTATATAATATCCCAAAAATCTTAAAATGATCTCAAATCAAATTAATAATAAATCTTAATAGTATATTAGATCATATAAAATTAATATTAAATTAAATAATCTAAATTAAACCAATACAGCATCTACCATAAATCCCATTCTCAATTGGGTATTTACAGAGTTAGCTTAATATTATCAGTGATTGCAACCACATCACAGCAGACTAGAACTAACAGAAAAGCTGTTCATTTCTATCCATTTACATGGTATTCTATTGTAGCAGTGATCATGCTTGGTGCACAACAAGTCTCAGAAACCTGTCGTGTGCTGGCTATTGTTATCATTAATATATTTAATTTTTTCTGCAGAAAATCAACTGAATAAATTGCACTAGTCCTAGAAGAGGAAGTAACAAACGTAAGGCTATGTCTGCATTGCATAGTTTTACGATCGTATTTTCAGGGCTTTTAGGATTTTAAAAGCGCTGAAAATGTGATCGTTCAGGTGGCCCCATAGACTACAATAGAAAAGACGACCTGTAGTCTCCACAGCTCGTGTTTTCTATGATCGTCATGTTGTAAAATATGCCGGCGCTTCTACTTTTTCTGGCGTCTTCCCGTACAATCCAATTGTATGGGCGACGTAAAAAAAACAAGAAGCGACCGCTTTTGCCCGTTTTTTGTTCGATGCAGTGTAGCCATAGATTAACAGTTCTTGACTGTCAGTGATAGCTACTTATCTCTTGTAACATTCTAACCACAAGACTAATTTTGAAACTTCTATAGCAGTGAAAACATTGTGACATAGTAGAAAGATAAATATTTAAAAGTAGGATTGACATTTATGAGCTTCTGTTCTTCTCTACAGAGATTAAAGTAATTTAGTTGATTTTCTACTGAAAAAAATAATTATGTTACTATTGTATTGTATTTTTTTTCTGCGCAAATTTTTTTAATTTTTTTTCTAATTAAAATTTTTATAAAAATCCTTTTCTTATGCTGTTAATTTTCGTTTATTAAAATGTAGATTACTGGTATGCTGTATATACTTTTAGGTACATTTTTTCGTTCCAACTTTAATTTTTGTTTTTTTACTACATTAAATTAATTTAATTTTAATCATGTGTTGATCAGTGTGGATTTTTTTTCTTGCTCTTCATTCTAAATATGGCAATAGCCGGCACACGACAGGTCTCTGTGCGCAAAGCAAGATCACTAATAGAACGTTTTATTTTATTTATAGGGTATTCAAAACAGCTTTTCTTTTTAATTTTAGCCCTGCGTGATTGGTTTTAAAACTGATTACTATGCTAACTAAGTAAATACCCAATTGAGAATGGGATTTATGGTAGAAGCTGTATTGGTTTAATTATTTTAGATTATTTAATATTAATTTTATATGATATAATTTAATATTAATTTGATATGTGAGTTATTGGGATATTATATAATTTTAGACATGTTTTAGAATATTTTTAAATCATTTAACTTTATCTAGTTTATAATTAACATGTGTTGTAGCATACCAAACTTTGTTTACATTACGGCACATTTAGGCTTCATGCCAACATTACCTTGAGCAGTATGACAGGTGTCATGGACGCCCCTGCCCCTCTGCCGGGTCGCGGCAATCCGTGCTGGGCTCCCGTGGACCCCCGTCCCCACGGGGGTTTCGGGGCCGTTTTGGTCCCTCCCGCCGGCTTTTCAACTTCCCCGGGCCGGCCTCTGTCGTCAGTCCCGTTCCCGGTGCGTGGCTCCCCCTAGGGCTGGCGGCCCGGCTTTTTGAAATTTAAGGGGCAGTGCGCCGGTAATTGGGTATTGGGGCCTGTCCTTTTTTGGTCTGGCCCCTTTCCTCCGGGCCCTGCCGGATCCTTAGTGTTTTTTTTCCCTTGGAGAAAGCGTTCCTAGCCTAGCCTTGTTTTTATGTGTCCGTCCCCTTCCCTACGTTTATCGCCCACGAACTGCCGCCAGCCCTTTTACCTTTGCCTGTCCCGTTTACGATCCAAAGCCCGTCCGACCTTCTGTGTCCACGTTTACGTCCGAGCCGCCTGTCCTGACCTTCTGCCGCCCCCGACTACGAGTTGCTGAGAATTGTACTACGTCTTTACCCTTGGCCGCCCCCGCAGGCAAGTCCCCCATGGAAACGAACCGGTAGACTCCGGCAGCAAGCCCATCCCGCTTTGCGGCGGGCTCGGTGAAATCCCGGGCCCTATTGATTTTCCCCTGGGCTTGGGCTTCCCCCAAATCGCCTGCGGTGGCCCACGGATCCACTACCGTCCGTTACAGTAGACCGGCCAGGGACCCGGCCAAGGTGTCTTCCCAAAGTGTCGCCATATCCCCACCGTTGGGGCCAAGCAGTCCAAACGGGATCCGCACCCAACCCAAAACGCTCGAGAACTCCCCTCTCTGTTCAGCAGTTCATCGCCATCAGCGCGAGGGGCTGCGGTGGTTCCTCCTGGGGCAGTTGTCCTTTCGGTCCAACTCCCGGTTATCCATCCCCGAAAAAAGTTGAGGGGGGATTCCAAGGTCTGCAGGGCTTCATCACCCATGCTCCCCTGCTGTGGAACTCAGGCAGGTCATTTCCGTCAAAAAAATCCAAGGGGGCCCTTGGGGTCAGTCTCCTCCCGGAAAAACCCCGGGGCAACTCTTGTGGGACGAGGTACCCAACAGGCCGATCTAGCGACATTTTACTGGGTTTCCCCAGAGGTCTTGAGGATCCTGTTATGCTGTCTGCCGAAATCGCCCTGTTAACCTGAGAAAGGGAACCCTCCGGGGAACTACGCCGTGAATTCCGCACACTAGCATCGGAGCTACTGGAACGAGGCTTTAGCGCCACGTTCAAAAAAGGGCCTCTCCCCCCCAATCAAGGATGGGCCCCCGCCGCCGGGCCCTTCCCGTCTTTTTTAAGGAGCTAATCCCCCGGGCAAACCCGGATTGCACCCATTCGCGAAAGGCGTAGGAGCTCCGCCATAGAAAGAACCCCCCGTACACGCCGTCCATCTCATTTGCACCGGTGTTTCTACGGCCCACCGCCCCCTTTCCCCCAGCCAGCCGTGGAAGAGGCCATCAAGTGGTTAGAGCCCACCTGTCTCCCCAAGAACTTAACCGACGGTGTAAAGAGAACCATGTCTCTACTGCGGGCCCCTGATCATCTCCTCCTTTGTTGTCTGCTTCGCCAAACGCGTCCGGGAGAACGGGCACACCTAGGCTACGGGGAGAAGCACCCCAAGCTGTCAGTCTTCCCCCCCCTGAAAATTTCGTCCTATCGGCACTGAAGCCGGGGCCCATTTTCAAGTTTCAGCATTCTTGGACCCGGTTCTCTGGAAACCCCTGGACGCTGCCCTGGTGTCTCAACACTGCCTTCCCGTTTTTCCCCCTGGACAACCCTGTCCTTTTTCCTGTCAGGGGAGAGATCCTCGTGAACATTTTCCCGTTTCCGTACTGAGCCATTGTCCCCCCAAGTAGGGGGACTTCACAAAAAGAGCTTGTTCTATGTGTTACCCCGGTCTTCTTCGCCCGTCCCAAAGGGTCTTCCATGGCTGCGGGCCATGCCCCGGTGCTTGACTGGCAACCCGGGGGGGAGGTCTTTCGATGGGGTCAGAGTTCGGGCTCGTGTTTTGGGGACCCTCCAGGTGCCAGCCCCTTCTCGGTACCACTAAGCCTCTAGCGGTCTTCCCCCTCCTTACCAGGAGTATGTGATGTCTTTTTTCCGAGAAGGGGAGGAGAACCCTGCTGCCACCCTCGTCCCTTATTTGTCCGATTGACCTATTGCCCGGTAAAAGCCCTCCTCGGGGATTTTGTCTACCCCTTATCCGTTCCGAGACACAAGCCATGTCCCAAATACATTCGTGAGAATTCCAGAAGGGGGTTTTTTCGGAAGTCCTTTCTCCGCGGGGGCAGGTTTTCTTTGTGGAAAAAAAAAAGGATGGTACCTTGCGACCCGCATTTTTACCGGGGGCTAATAAGTCACGGTGAAGAATCGATACCCTCTAGTTTTCAGGGTTATTTGATTCTCAGGGCGCAAGGATTTTTTCCCCAAACTGGTCTAAGAGGGGCCCCACAATTTTTTTCGAAAGCAAGGGGGATGAATGGAAGGGCCTTCAACACCAGGGAAAGGGCCACTTAGGGGACCTGGGAATGCCATTCGGACTGTGTAATGCGCCTGCCCCTTCCGGAGCTCGTGAATGACATTTTCAGGGATCTTCTTACCCCTGCGTAGTGGTCTATCTGGACGATATTTTGGGGGTTTCCCCGACCTCGAGACCCACCATTGTCTGTCCGTCAGGTTTGAACGGTCCGAGAAATCCCTGATGCCAAGCGGGGAAAATGCTTTTTCCACCAAACCAGCCTTCCCTTTCTGGGGTACATTATTTTTGACGAGGCCACGATGGATCCAGCAAAGCTGAAACCGTTTTTTGCATGGCCCGCCCGTCGGTTTAGTGCCATCAGGTTTCTTGGGGGTTCTGTAAACTTTATCACCAATTTTTTCCCCACTTTTTTTCGCTAGTGGTCCGATAGTGGCTCCATAAGAAAAACGCTAACCCCCCAAACTGGGCCTTCCCAAGGAGGAGGCATTGCAAAGCTCAAGTCTGCCCTTAAAACCCCGCTCTTTCCCCCCGCGGCCCCGGGCCCCCCTAAACCCTCACCTTGGAAGTGGAGCCCCGTCTTGGGGGTCGGGGCCATCCCAAAAGCAAAAAGGGCCCCCGGGGAAACCGAAAAGTGTGGCTTCTTTTCCAAGACGTTCTCCCAGGCCGAAAGGAAATACAGAAGGGACCGTGAGTTCGGCCATCAAATGGGTTTGGAGAATGGCGTACCTTTGGGGGGGCTGCCACCCATCTGCATCTATTCGGACCAAAAAACCCTTAAAAACCCCCAGACGGGCTCGCGCTTAATCCCCCGCCAGGCTTTGGTGGTCGCTCTTTTCTCCCGGTTCGACTACCAATTCACTTCCCCCCCGCGGGGGGAAAAAACTAAGGCGGACGCCCTTTCCCGGGTTTTGACGTGGTGGGTGGGAGCCCCCTCCGAGCATATAATTTCCCCAGAACGATTATCTCGGGCTTTTCTCCCGTTGACCTCCGGAAGGTTCCCCCTGGGGGGCCTACGTAGCCCTGCCTCCGCAGAGGAAACCCGAAATGGGGCCATTGCTCTTTGGTGGCCGGGCATCCCCCGGGGCTCGAAAACTTTCCTTTTTTATATCCTGGTTCTATTGGTGGCCAGAGCTCGTCAAGGATGTCAAGGATTTCGTTCAGGCCGTAACCCTTGCCCCCCAACAAGACCCTCTTCACAAGCCGGGAGGTTCTACACCCCCTACCCATTCCGACGCAACCTTGGACCAACATTGCATGGACTTTATAACCGATCTCCCCCCTTCGGCTGGCAACAAGTCATTTGGGGAACGATCGGTTCTCCAAGATGGCGCATTTTTCCCTCTGCCGGGCCCGCAATCGGCCACCCGTCTGGCGGAGTTTTTTTTCCAGCATGTGTTCCGTCTGCATGGGCTCCCCCAGCAAATCGTTCAAATGGGGGGGTCCTTTTGTTTTCCAAGTTCCGGGTGCCCGTGTTCCCAACTCCAGGTTTACCACCCTCAGAGAATGGCCAGGTGGAGAGAGTAAACCCAAAGGGTTTGGGAGGTTATCTACCCACTTCTTTTTAGACCCCAAGACGGTTGGTCCAACTTGTTTTCCCTGGGGAATTTCGTACAACCCCAAAACTCAAATTTCCGCAGGGGGCTTCCCTTCTACATTTTTGGTCGATCCCCCCCACCTCTCCCCCCTGGGATCTCCATCCGAGGTTCCTGCGGCGGACGCAAGGTTCAGGGGGCATAAGACCATCTGGTCCCAGACCCCCCAATCTCTGTCCCCGTTCCGAGCGCACGAAGCCCCAAACCCCCAAATGAAGAAGTCCTCCTCCTGTTTCTCCCCCGGTGAAAGGTATGGCTGTCGGCCAAATTTGTCTCTTAGTTTCCCTCCTACAAATTGGGACCCCCCTTTCCCGGGACCCCTTTGAGGTTTTCACTCGCATTTAAACCGGGTTTCTTACAAACCCGGCTCCCTCCCACCATAAATTCCTAACTCTTTCCACGTCTCACTAAACCCCTGGTCCTTAAAACCCTTTCTCTCGAAGCTATCCCCCTTCACCCAGCTGATCTTCCAATGTCTTTGAAGTCAAGGGAATAGAGGGAAAAAGGTCTTTTTGGTGAGGAAGGGGTTTTGGGCCCGAAGAGAAGTCTTGGGGGCCGGAGGAAATATCCGAACCCAAAAATTTATCCAGAGATTTTTCATTCCCCGTAAGAGAGGGGGGCCCCCGAGGGGGTGGGTGGGCCCAAGGGGGGGGTACGTCACGGACGCCCCTGCAACCTCTGTCTCGGGTCGCAGGCACGTCCGTGGGGCTCCAGGACCCCCGTCCGCCGTCGGGTTCGGGGTCCGCTCTTGTCCCCGTCCCCCCCCGGCATCAACTTCCTGGCCGCGCCCTTCGTCTTTCCCGTCTCCCCGGGGCATGGCTCCACCCCTAGGGTGCGCGCGGCCCCCCCCGTTTGAAATTTAAAGGGGCATTGCGCCAGTAATTGGGGTATTCCCCGGGCACTGCTCCTATTTAAATCGGGCCCCCTTTCCCCCTGCCGGCCCCCCCCGGGGAATCCTTAAGTGTGTTTTAAACCCCCTGGAAAAAAGCTTTCCAAACCAATTTCTTTTTCAAATCCTTGACCGAAACCCCTTTGGGCCTACGTTTTCAACCACAATCTTGCCCCCTTTCCCCTGCCTTTTCCTCCCTTTCCACTTTTACGATCCGGGAGCCGCCTGCCCTAAACCTTCGGGCCTGCCCCACGTTTAAGAATTCCAAAGAGCCCCCTGCCCTTTCCCTTTCCCCCTTTTCCCCATTTCGAATTTGGGCCGGGACAAATTCTGTACTAACGCCCCCCCCCTTGGGCCCGCCACCGCAGGAAAAGCCCCCCCCAGGGGAAATGACCTGGTAGACCCCCCTTTTGCACCCGGGCCCAAATCCCGCTTTGCGGGGGGTTTCTGGTAAATCCCGGGCCCCAACTTAAAGTTTCCATTCCCTGGCTTTGGCTTCCACCCACCCGCCTCCGGTGGTCAAGCGGATCCACTACCCGTCCATTACAACAGGTTTTAAAACCCATTGTTTTAAAAATGCTCTTAATTTAATTTAAAAATTTTTTAAAAAATTTTTAAAAAAGGTTTCATACATTTTCCACTCTTTTTGTTTTTCTCCAATGGGTCTTTTTATTCTTAGGCTATTTGTTTTAAAATCCGTAGTGAAACGCCCGGGACAAAAAAAAATTTTACCCTTTTTGGGTTTTTTTTGGGCCTTTTTGGGGGTTTGGGGCTTTATTTGTGTTTTTTTTTTCTTATTTTTTTTAGGGTTTGATGAGCCCTAGGGAAACCCCAGCACAACTCCTCCTGTGGACATATTGATTGTGGTATCCATCTTTGCATACAATTGTAAAAAAATATTGTAAAATACTTTGAGGCTGAATTCACATCAGTTGTTTCCAGTACATTTCTGTGGGTAAATGGAATAGTGATCAGAAGTAGCCTAATTTTAACAGAATATTTATGTTTTTGGACCACCTTCCCAGCAATTATAAGAAGTGGTAAGTGAGGAAGTAAATAGAAATTTAATTAAATTTACATATATCATACAATAAAAAAAATTTTCCCACTTGCCTTTTTTTCCAAATAGTTTCACTAATGTAAAGTCTTGATACAGTATAATTTTACGTAAAAAATAGTGAAAGTTTTTTTTCTTTTTACACTTGTCATAGGATGGTACCTTCCTGGTGAGAAATTGCTCTCAATCAAAAAATGTCTAACCATATTTCCAGGGTCTTATAAAAAAAAGTCTATAATGACGAATCGTTTTAAAAACAGGAGGATCAAGCATACATTTTGGGCTCAGGAGGGCATGAGGTATAGCATATCACACTGTCTCTTACTGCATGGTATTTAAGGCAAAAAATATAACTTTACCTAATGAAAACAATGTTGGTCATAAATTTTAACACGTTTCTGTAGATTACACATTTAATTTGGAAATTATTTTTTTCCTTAAGTTTTTTAAAAAAAACTTGGAAACATAAAAAATAAAAAGTGTTTAGCCCTTTAGCCAATAGGAGAAGACATGACAGTTGAGCTGAGCTGGGTGGGGAGAAGCAAAATGTGGGAGGAGTGCTGGAGCATAAACGTATTTACATGCCTGATTCAAAATGAAATTGTGTTTTCTCTGAAACACCATAGACTTTTAGAGAAAAACATATTTTACACAATAAAGCCTAGCCCCAAATTTTTAAATTCCACCCCCATTCGGCAGATAAAACTTTTGGGTTCCCTTTTCAATTCATATTTTTTTCTTTTCACACATTTCTTTCAGTATTACAGGAATAGTGTTTCCTTTTTTAAACTCCATTTTGTGTTATTTTGACTGCATTGTGGTCAAATTGAGCTTTGTGCTCAGATCTGGCCAAGATCTCAGGTCAGCAAACAGTTACCCTGTTTCTTTGTTTTTGTGGATTTGTTGGTCCATAGAATATAATGGGAGGATTGAATCACTGATTTTTTTTTCTTTTCCAAAAGAGAATCACAGGTCTTTTAGAATTAATTTGCCAGTGCATTTGAATAGCTCACAAATCAACAAAACAAAAAAATTGGACATAAAATCCCCTCATCTCCAATCAGGAGTCTAAACTTCAATTCATACAGATTACTATTTCATCAACCATGTTAAAAGTTGTCTCTTTGATTTATCTTTGCTTGTAAATGGTCAAGGCCCAATTGGCATTAAATTCTTCTGTTGAGGGTACAGTAGATTTTGAGAGGCCTCCAAATAGATACCTTAGATTGCAGACTGAATCCCTTACAGTGGATATGTCACCTGCTCCCACAAGGAAACGCTAGGTAACCTCTGAATGAAGAAAACTGTCCTAAAAGTAAATTAATTTTAAAAATTTGTGTATTGATTTGGACAGTAAACCAGTTTTACAATCAAAAAAAACAAAAAACTTTTAAACCATTTTTTCAATTACAATACTGGAGAGTCAAAAATATTCTTTAAAGGGGATGCCCTATGATGCAACCCAGATTTCGCGGGATTCCCAACTTTTTGATTTGCATTTTTTTAAACCAAAACGATTTTTTTTCTTTTGCATCACTGGGTAATTTGGAACACATGAACTGATAAGAACTGATAAATCTATGTGTTTCAAATTACTCAGTGACGCAAAGGAAAAGAACCACATTGGTAAGGTCAAAGTCAAAAAGATGTAATCCAGCACTAATCTGGTATGTATCACAGACATCCTGTAATGAATGACTTGGGACTCACCAGTATTGTCACTGTCCATATGTGGACAGTTAGCTGTGGAGATCTTCAAGCCAGAATTGTAGGGACCATCTTTCACTTCTCCTTCTTCCACTCCTTTTAGAGAGGTAGCAATGCTGACGGCCACGTAATGCAAGCCTACAAAATTGTAATGGAGCTATCATCTGTTAAAATATTTTCACATTTTATTGCAAATAAAAAATATATTAAATCCAAATAAACAGATTAAAATCAAACTATGGTTTCTCCTACATGTTTTGAACCAGTACAAAAAAAGAAAAATGCAAAAAGATTGCACACACCCTTGCTTTTCATAAAAACCAGAAAAATTAATAAACCCTAAACTCCACACACCTCTGACAATAGCATGATTCAAATAGCAAAGTAACAAATTCTAAATAATTTGTTATTACAAAAACCAATTTAAAAGACCCTTTTTGCAATCCATTTTAAAATTAATGTAAGGAAAACCAAAACATTAAAAACCAGAATCCAATACGTGGGGGAGAAGCACTTAGATTCCCTATTGAGATACAAAAATTGTAAGGGATTCTTGTCTTCATTTCATTGCTCAATTTCAATCTGTGTATTTTTATGTGGACTCAAATGTGAAGATATTTTTAACAGGTGATTGCTCCATTACAACTTTTTAGATTTGCTTTGCTTGGCCTTCAAACGTTTCCCATTTTTTGGGGGGAAACCCCGCAGAATAAGATGAAGTAGGTCACTTTGCCTTGGAAAGCTCCCCGATCTTTTGGGCATTGGCCCTTACTGGAAACCCCCCGAAAATATTCATAAAAAAGGGAAATTTTTGAAAAAGGATCCCATAGTCTAATATGGTTCCTATAGACTGGATATTATTTTTTTTTAAAGGATACTAGCAAATAGAATGATGCTGTCTAGTATGCTATTCCATACTTGTGGTATAATGATGTAGCAAAGAAAGTTGTATTTTTTGTTTTTTTCCCAAAATTAAAAAGGGTCCTTTTCAAAAATTTTTATATAAATTTTTGTGTTAAAATTTTTTTTAAAATTTTTTTTCTGGAAATTCTCTATTCAGTAACTCTAGTGTTAAATATTTTTCCCTTTAACTCTCTGGAAACCCTACATAACTAACAATCTTTAACTTCTAATAACTTTTTGGTTAAATCGGTAAGTCCCAAATTTGGTGCTGGAAAAAATTAAATTTTAAATTTGCAAAAATTTTTATTTGTATTATATTAAATTTGGGTAAAAAAAAATAATGGACGTTAAAATATAATTATTTTCCTTTTTTTTTTCTCCTTAAAAAGATTTTTTTGCCTCCTGTTCGAAATTTTTGTTTTCCTTCAGCAAAAATCCTCTTCTTCTTATTGATGGGAAAGACCGAGGTTCAAGACAACACTGCAAGCTTACATGTATCGCTAACAGGAGCTTTCACTAATAACCTGCTGTAGCTTTAAGCTATGTTGTTTTACTTTTCTTAGCTGCATTGTAAAAGTGGAGGAAATCTACTGTTTTGTACAAACACTTTTTTGTTTGAAATGAAAAAACAGAACCAGCTAAACCCCCTTGTCAAAAGCTGGAATCATGGCATGTGGATAATCAAAAGGAAAAAGCAAATCCGGGTTTTCCCTTAAAAAACTTTCAAAGTCGTACTCAATTACATACATCCAATAATACAAATAAAAAAAAAGCTTTAATGTTTCAGGCAGCAACTTATAAAATAAGGGCAAAGTTATTGTGTGAAATGGATCTTTTATCTGTGGATTTAAATTCAATGTAATTAAATAAAGCTTTAGAAGTTGTTAGGAAATGCTGGACTACTTACCTTTTTTGATGACAATCTCATTGGAGAGACAAGTGTACTGAAATTTTTTAAACATCAGCCACTATCATTCACCAATACAAAAAACAAGAGAATTTAAAAAAAATTTTTTTTAAGACGCAATTAATTTTATAGGGTTGGGGAAAAAATTTTTTTTTTTATTCCCATTTTGTTTTCGTTTTAAACCAAATTTCAAGAAGTAAAAAAAAACCCCTGAAATTAGGAAATTTGGGAAATTTTGTTCAAATTTAAGTAAAAATTTAGTGGGGTTTTTTTGAGCTATTTCATAACTCCAAAAGTCCCTTTTTTCCTTTTGGAAAAGAGAAAACTAAGAAAAATTGGAGGAAATAGTTTTCCGAGGGTCAAAGGGAATTTTTAAAACAAAGCTTCCCTGTTAAATTTTCCTTTACCAGCCCAAAAAAAGTTTTAATTTTAGATAATCTAAATTTTAAAAATGTAAATTTTTTGCCCCCGCCCAACCCCAAAAATTTAAAAACCCTATCCTTTTGCTTGTAAAGTACTGCTCATTTGAACCCCCATTGGGTATTAAAAACCCCTAAAATTGAGATTTAGTATTTCTTGTCTTGTTTATTTAGATGATAAACTCATCCACATCATTGGAACAATCATTCATGCTATGAACCAGTAACAATCAATTGTAGCAATTTTGATACCACAGCTTTTTTGGGTCATTTTTTGGAAGCCAAAATTTTTTAAATAAAGCAAAGCATTTTTAATGGCACAATAAAGTGAACAGAGCTTACCTGATTTTTAGACCTCTGTTTATTTTCATCTACCTTGCCTTTATAATATCTCATCTGGAACTTGGAATTGTACTGTTGTTGTCTAATAGCTCTGACACTTGACTCCGGGCTCGGACTGGCCCACAGGGGAAAAACCCTGGTGGCCCCACAAGCATGGTATTTTTTAACTGCATATACATCCTCAAAAAAGGCAAAAAAAAGTATAGAAAGAAAGGCAAAAAGCAAGAGGCAGAATATTGGAGGCATGCACAGTCATTTATAGTAGCTGTAGGGTGGGCTTCTAAAATTAACACCACTGGTGGGCCCAGAAACAGCTTATCTGGTGGGCCCCTAAAACTAACTCCACCTGTGGGCCCTAAGCACCCAAGTCCGACACTGCTTGACTCCACCTATTATCACCAGTCATGTTGTAATGTTCTAGTCCAGACTCACTACTTCACCCAACTTCCAGCTGGGGGTTCACGTCTGGAGAAAGTGCAGGCCCCTCCTTTTGAGTTATCCCAGTCTTCAACTGCCTTGATGAGCTGGAGCATTGTCGTCCATGAAGATAAAATTACCCCTGTGTTGTTCATGCAGAGGCATAATGACTGGATTAGTGATGATGTACAAGTAGTAGAGGCTTGTCACTGTATTATTCACAAAGTATAGGGCAGTTCTGTATTGACTAGACACACCTGTCCACACTGTAAAACCACCACTGCCCCCATGTATAGCATCTCCAGCATTGCTGGTGGCCATAATTTCTGCTCAGAGTGAATCAAATTTTATCGCAACAAAGGAAGAAATTAAACAAGGAATTTGTTCTACTGCAGAAAAGACTATGAAAAAACATAGGGTTATATGCCACTGTTAATATTACTAGATATAATATAGAACACAACATAATATGTCCCTCAGTAGTTTTTAAGGGAGGGAATTTTTTAAATACTTATCATACTCCTGTGAAAAATCAGGAAGACCTCGAAGAAGTAATAGCTTCTTTAGAAAGAATTCGTCAAAAACATAAAATACATAAAATTACAAAAAAGTTTTTTGCATCTCCAATCTCGATGGTATTCTCACCCTCCAAAGAGATTGGAGGAATAACAATTCATGAAACAATAGAAGAAATAAATTTGACACCAATTGATTTAATTAATTTGGATGATGACAGAGGTCCAACATTATTTAACAACTCCCAGATGGGTATAATGGGAGTTGTCCCTTTTTTAAGACTCTGTCCAATTCAGAATATAACAGTAGATAACAAAGCATGTTCATTAAATACAATAAAAAATTACTTTCCGATAACAAAAAAAAGAAAACATCAAAACAAGGATGCCGAGCAGGGAGAAAAGTCAATCCCTCTTCCCAAAAATACAAAAAAAGACAAAAAGGGGTTTTAACAAGCAATAATACATCGATATTCAATATTTCTAAATATATTTTAAACTCAGATGAAGTCAAGGTCCTGAGCAAGGGATTATTATTCTGCCCATCAAAAAAATCGGAAGCCTTTAATCTATTTTTAGATCTACAACATCTACAACACAGAAAATCACATTTTTATTTACACAAGACTCAGCCAGAAAGTTGAAGTCAAAATTTTACGCTATTCATTCAAAAGGTCACACTATTCAAGCATTTACGGATTTGGTGGAGGAGGAGTTTAGACGTCTTTCTCTTAAATCCAGGCAAAAAAATTAAAATAAAAAGAGGAATTTCAGTAATAATAAGCATTAGATCATTAATCTTTCTACTTATGAAAAGAAGGCTATCCTATCCCTAAAAATAAAAGGGATATTGTAATAATAGCAGCCAATAAGGGTGAAGGCATCGTAGTTAGCGACGGGTGAAATTCTCAAAAATTCGATTCAACGAATTTTCCGACAAAATTTGTTTCGACCCGAATTTAATCGCGGCGAATCGCATTAATAAACAGCTATCTCCTGGCTGCAGAGAGCCTGTAAGGTGTTGTAGAACAGTGTGCCATGCTTAAATATGCATAGGGTGTGGATTGGTCTTCATACAATGCTGTGTTTTAGTATGATATGCACATGACAGCCGCCGCTCTTAGAATCGCTTCACTCTTCACTTCTCTGGCCACTTACAGGGGCAAAACTGACTAAATAACTGAAGTGGGAATGCAGCCTGACAAAGTCATGTCAGCACCAGCTGGAAAGAACTGAGCTGAGGGCCAAGATTCAATAATAATAATAATAATAATAATCTTTATTTATATAGCGCCAACATATTCTGCAGCACTTTACAATATAGAGGGTATAAGCACAGATAAACCAGACATTACATTATAAAAAAGCTACTTACAAATCAGACACGAGGTGTGATGGTACTGCTCGCAAGAGCTTACAATCTATTAGGATGTATGTGTGAAACAAAGGGTGAGAAGTGCTTGTTTTAGCATGGTCCAACCATGTTACATAAATATTTGGTAGTATACATAAAAAAGTGGATGAATCTGCCATCCCAACCATACATCTATACACAAATAAGTGCCTGCGGATGGCAAAGTGCAGGAAGTGACGAATGTGTGACAGAATTTGGGAGGTTAACAGGTTCCTGGAGCAGGCACAGGTCGCAGCACAGTAAGGGGACGTTTTTGCAGGGGTCACCCCGCGAGTCCGCAGCTTCCGGTGTCATGTAAAGGCCGTGTGATGACCACACACTAGGTCATCCACTTTCTCCCAGATGACACCTGATAACCTCCGTAAGACACAAGCTTTAGTTGGCATTGCCCGGGAGCAGGTCAGGGACCCTCACTTGCCCTCAATCAACTTCTGTCCTGTTCGTTTCCCACATCCAGAGAACTACTAGGTGCTGTGGCCTCTGCGCCACTTTACAGTGAGGACAAACTATTTGAGGATAGTGGGCAGCAAAAATGTGGGATAGACCTCAGCTGCTTCTTGCAGAAGTGGGCACGTAGTGGTGAGGAGAGTGGCATGGGGGGTTATGTTATGAGCGGTCAGGCACTGAACAGCGACACCATGGAAGAGGACGGCGGTGACAGGCAAACATTAATCGATGTAGCCGATCGCACATGGGAGCCGGGTGAAGCAAGCAAGTCTGGGACAAGGTATTCTGGTGCCCTAGTTAAACAAGGCATAAAGTGCCCGTCCAAATGGAAAATTCAGCCCATTCCATGCCTCCTTGTGCCCCCCTTTTCTGCCTGGTATTAAGTGGCGCCCTAGGCGATCGCCTACCTTCGACTACCCATCATCCCGATCCTGGAAGCAAAAGCTTCATCATCATCGTCATCATCATCGGGAGGAGAGAGTGGCAGCTTGCGTGTCAGGCAGTGGCGTAGCTGGTGAGTCAGTAGTGTGGCCGGGAGTCAGTTGGGTCACCCACTTTGCAGGTCCCAGAAAGTAGTGTTGCAGGAGCTCACCGAGGCAGCGGCGGTAACAGTCAGTGTGGAGCATTGGTGGTAAGATCACCTACTCGGCGGTGTGGCAGTTTTTTGACAAGACACCAAAGGAGGCGAACATGGCTTTAAGTAGAATCTGTGGGCAGAAAGTAAAGCGTTACCAGGGACATAACGTTGGCACGACAGCCCTGTATCAACATGCAGCATCACCATACATTGGCCTGGGAGAAACGTGTCTCAGGTGTGATGGTCCATCCTGTCGCAACAGCAGTAGCACCCAGTGGCACACCTCCCATTTCAGGCAGTCAAAGCTTTACCACCTCTGCCGAAGACAACTCCCTCTGATGAACAGAGAAAGACCATTAATGATTTTTTGATGATTCAGCCAGACGCTGCTGCTGCTGTTGCTGCCGCCACCTCCACACTGTGGAATTGTGCCAGTCTGTGGCCTAATCATGCTGCTGCCACCTCCACAATCTGTCATTTGCCTCTCTGTGGCCTACTCATGCTGCTGCCAACTGACCACTCTCTCAGTCGACTACCCTGTGGTTTTCTAATGCTGTTTCCATCCTCCACCACTTTATGATGTTGCCACTATGTTTGGTTTTCCCCTTCTTTTAATCTGTCACAAGGAGTGAAAATGACAAACACAACCGATTGTGTTTTCAGAAAAGCTTTAAGGCTAGTATGACATGGCCCTTTGTTTGTATCAGGATTGTTAGAGGAGTAGGAAGCCAAAAGCAGGAGTGGATACAAAACACAGAACACATGCAAACATTCCATTTACTTATTTTTGGGTTCAAGGGTTGAAGTTGATGAATTTCAGGCATGTATGTGGCAGAAATACACACACCCTGTACTTCACTCCAAATTAACCCACAAAACAAGAGGAGAAATTAGCCCTTGGATATAAAATAGCCTACAGAAAAAAAAGATTAAATTGAAACATATATGGGGCAAATAAATACGCACACCCTGTATTTCACTCCAAATTAATCCACAAAACAAGAAGAGAAATTAACCCTTTGATATAAAATGGGATACAGAAAAAAAATGATGAAATTGAGGCATATATGGGGCAAATAAATATGTACACCCTCTATTTCACTCCAAATTAACCCACAAAACAAGAGGAGAAATTAACCCTTGGATATAAAATGATATAAAATAGGCTACAGAAAAAAACAGGTGAAATTGAGGCGTATATGGGGCGGAAAAACACTCACCCTGGTCTGTAGGGAGAATACCCCACAAACTAAAACAAAATGATAACGCTGGTAGCGTTAAATGTGTGCAACTGACAACCACTTGTGAAGCTCTTTGGCCCCAGTCGCTGAATAAAGCAGTTTGTTTTACAATGAGTTCAACAGAGCAACAGCTTGATGCTTATGCCAGGACAGACTGTGAGAAGTGTGAGAATTTAAGATGGCGTTGGTATTTATAGGGCTGTGACGTCACAGAAGCCCACTGGTCGCTGATTGGCTTCATGTCTGCACATGTCATTGAGGGTGTTGCCTTCTTCCTCCAAGAGTTCTCTGCTCCATGTCACGCCATGTGCTCGCGGCCATTTTACCAATAAAAAAGACACTTTGTGCCCGCAAATTACCCTAAACTTCGGCTTTGTGTAGAACCGAAGTTTTCCGTAAATTGTAAATGAATTCCACTTCGTTAGAATCAATTCACCCATCTCTAATCGTAGTAATGGACCTCAAAAATACATAGTGGCCAAATGCAGTAAATCGATTAAATGTTCACATCTGAGTATAGCTAAGCGACCAAACAGAACAAGGGATCTCCAATCCCACAGTTACAGACGTATAATGGATCCGGTGCTTCTTAAAACATTACTTTTCTTTATTATTCAAATCCCATTAAAAGACATTAAACCGCATAATAACAGCATGTCCATGTATTAGTATATAGAAAGTGTATACTCAAGTGCAATGCTGCAGCTTGCTGCGCCATTCATCTAGAGTCAATAATGCTGCTCCCACACAGGTGAGGCAACCGGGCAGAACTGAACGCACCCCGTGCAACATTTCGGGGCTAACTCCTCCCCTTCCTCAGGTATGCATGTTACAAATAGCAACTTCCTTAAATAGACAAGTTAAAAGCACCCTTAACGCGCTTAACCCTTTACTCACAAGGGGATACTATGGAATAACTTACAGGAAAACTCGAAGTTTAAACCTTTAATTTAAACCTTTTGGGGCCATAGATTCCATGGTAGCAATCCAATATGCCTCCCTCCTCAATAACTTAGTGGTAATTTGGGAACTATCATTACAAATTACTTTTCCTAACACACACCAGTGAAACTCTGACAGGTCAGGTCTTGCTGTCGCAAAATGCCTTGCGCCTGAGGCGTCACCCATTTTTTTTTATCATTATCGTCTGCAGAGATAGTACCTGCCACAGCATTTTGTTCTGCACTGCACTGTTTGATAGGTGCCAAAAATACCTTGTATTATCCGAATAAATTTCAGATACGGGTTTTTGACTTTGGCGCACTACAGCTTTGTTCATTGAGGCACCTTGCACAAAATGTGAATACTTGCAATTTTGTAGTCACCACAGGTAATTGATAGGTGCCAAAAAATACCTTTTATTCCGAAACATTACAGATACGTGTTTTTTTGACTTTGGGCACTACAGCTTTGTTCTTTGAGGCACCTGCATTTAAATGTGAAACAGAATTTTTGATCCCCCACGGTGAATTAAAAGGTGCCAAAAATACCTTTTATTATCCAAATACATTTCAATATTTTTTTTTTAACTTTGGCGCGGGCCCAGTTTTTGTTATAACTACTTTGCATTTAAAATTTTGAATCCAGAAATGTGTAGTTACCACAGGGAAGATGGGCCCAAAAAATACCTTTTTAATCCAAACATTACAGATACGTTTTTTTTCATTTTGGCGCACTACAGCTTTGTTCTTTAAAGGCACCTTTGCATTTAAATTGAATACTTCAATTTTGTATCCCCACAGTGAATTGATAGGTGCCAAAAAATACCTTTTATTACCGAATACATTACAATACTTTTTTTTTGACTTTGGCGCACTACAGCTTTGTTCATTGGGGCACCTTGCACTTAAATGAATACAGAAATTTTTTGTAGCACCACAGGTAATTGAAAGGTCCCAAAAAATACCTTAAAATCCGCATACATTACAGATACATTTTTTTGACTTTGGCGCCTACAGCTTTTTTCTTGAGGCCCTTGCACTTAAATTTTAATACAGCAATTTTGTAGTCACCACAGGTAAATTAAAGGGGCCAAAAATACCTTGTATTTTGAATACTTACAACACGTGTTTTTTTATTTTGGCGCACTACACTTTTTTTGAAGATCTACTTTGCATTAAATTTGAACCCAGCAATTTTGTAGTTTTACCACATTAATTGAAAGTGCCAAAAAATCCCTTTTTTATTATCCTACATTTCAGATACGTTTTTTTCACTTGGCGCAGGCCGCTTTGTTGATAATCACTTTCAGTTAAATTTGAATCCACAATTGGTAGTACCACGGGAATTTGATAGGTGCCAAAAAAACCTTTATTATCCAAATACATTACAGAACATTTTTTTGATTTTGGCCACTACAGCTTTTTTCATTGGGCACCTTGCACTTAAATTGAATAGAGAAATTTTGTAGTCCCCCCACGGGTGAATTGAAAGGGGCAAAAAAACCTTAAAATATCTGAATACATTACAGACACGTGTTTTTTTACTTGGCGCACTACAGCTTTGTTGATAGATCTTTTTGCATTTAAAATTAATCCAGCAATTGGAGTTACCACATTTTTGAATTAAAGGGTTCCAAAAAGTACCTTGTATTATCCAATAAAATTACAGACCTTTTTTTCACTTTGGCGCACTACAGTTGTGCATTGGGCCCCTTGCATTTAAATTGAATACGCAATTTTGTAGTCCCACAGGTGAATTGATGGGGGCCAAAAATCCCTTTAATATCCCATACATTACAGAACATTTTTTTGATTTTGGCGCACTACAGCTTTGTTCAATTGGGGCACCTTGCACTTAAATTGAATACAGCAATTTTGTAGTCACCAAGGTGAATTGAAAGTCCCAAAAAATACCTTTTTTTCCCGAATACTTTACAGATACGTGTTTTTTTTTTTTGGCGCACACAGTTTTGTTCATTGAGGCCCCTTGCATTTAAATGTAATACAGCAATTTTGTATCCCACAGGTGAATTAAAAGGGTCCCAAAAATACCTTTAAAAATCCGAATATTTTAAATCTGTTTTTTTCATTTGGCACGGCCAGCTTTGTTGTAATCTACTTTGCAGTTAAATTTTGAACCAGAAATTTGTGAGTTACCACAGTGAATTAAAGGGTCCCAAAAAAAAACCCTTTTTTATCCGAATACATTACAAAGTGTTTTTTCATTTTTGGGCACTACAGCTTTTTTCATTGAGGCACCTGCACTTAAATGTAATACTGCTTTTTGTAGTCACCACGGGAATTAAAGGTAAAAAAAATACCTTTTTTACCGAAACATTCAGATACGTGTTTTTTTGATTTTGGCGCACTACATTTTGTTCATTGAGGCACCTTGCACTTTTGTGAAACAGCAAATTTTGTATCACACGGGTGAATTAAAAGGGGGCCAAAAATATCTTGTATTACCGAATACATTACAGACACGGGTTTTTTTTTGGCGACTACAGTTTTGTTGATAATCTACTTTGCAGTTAAATTTGAATCCAGAAATTTGTGTAGTACCACAGGGAAAATTTGATAGGTGCCAAAAATCCCTTTTACTACCAAATACTTACAGATACGTTTTTTTTCATTTGGGGCGCATACAGTTTTTTTTATTGAGGCCTTGCATTTAAATGTAAATACGAAAATTTTTGTAGTCACCACGGGTTAATGAAAGGTGCCAAAAATACCTTGTTTTTAACCAATATTTTCAATACATTTTTTCTCTTTGGCCGGGCCAGCTTTGTTGATAGATCCTTTCTTAAATTTGAACCCAGCAATTGTGTATTACCACGGGGAAAATTGTAGGTGCCAAAAAAAACTTTTTTTATCCAAATACATTACAGATATGTTTTTTCACTTTGGCCACCAGCTTTGTTCATTGACCCCTTGCCTTAAATGTGAAATTTTTAAATTTTGTATCACCACAGGTAAATTTTGATAGGTCCCAAAAAAATACCTTTTATTATCTGAATACATTACAAAGGGTTTTTAGATTTTGGGGCGCACTACAGCTTTGTTCATTGAGGCACCTTGCACTTAAAAGGGTTGTCTCGCTACAAAGAATAGCTTTCAAATTGTGGGGAACACAAAATAAAGACATTTCCAAATATATTGCATTGTTCCCTCTGTTTTTCCCTAAAGAATACAAGTGAATTTATTACCTCAGTGGCTATTTCATTCCCTCATTAACTGACCTGTAAACAAATCCCAGGGCTGTTGTTCAATGAGATAACAGAGAGTGAGTCATCACACAGGTCAGCAGTGCCCGTCAGTGCCCCTGTGCTGCCAGACAGAAAAAAGCTTGATTTATCTCAAGTAAACAGCTCTGTAATTAGGGCTTTTGTTTTGGGGATCAGATAAGAAATCCTGGAGTATTTGAGAAGCTAATCTAATCAAATTTAAAAGCATCTAAAAAGCACAACATAGCTGTACAAGAAAGGGAGCTTATGCAAATTAGTCTGAACCAGGAAGTGACAGAGAATTTCTTTCATGCATTCTTTGAAACCCTGTGGGGAGACAACTCCTTTAAATGTGAATACTGCAATTTTGTAGTCACCACAGGTGAATTGATAGGTGCCAAAAAAATACCTTTTATTATCCGAATACATTTCAGATAGTTTTTTTTCACTTTGACGCAGGCCAGATTTGTTGATAGATCTACTTTGCAGTTAAATGTGAATACAGCAATTTTGTTTTGATTGAGGGATTTGCGAATAGCTGTGTTTTTGCCGTCTTTTAATAAGAGACTTCCCAAAACTCTTCCATACCTTCTCAAATTTTTAAAATTTCTGAACAGGGCGAAATGCATTTGTAAGTGAGCAAAGAGGGGGTAGGGCATGGAGGTAGAGGTACGAGAGAAGGGCTCCTTCCAGTGCTGGCGACAACACGCATGCCGTCGGATCGTCGGGTTGGGTGGACCATCAGCCTGTCATCGCTGGTCAGGGCCCCTTTAATCCCAGTAACGAACAGCGTCGCCAATCTGTCCTTCAGTGGTTAATGCAACCTGCATACAGCAGTCTTACCTCCTCGTCCTCCCAGTCACGGCCACAAATGTCGTCATCAGTAGTGTTGAGCGATTAAAGTTTGGGCCCTCGACATCGGTCGATGGTCAATAGATCGACCATAATCGACAAGATAGTCGAAAAGTGAGTGGTTGATTATGAGCGCTGACCATTAAAACTATGGGAGAAACAACAACACCTTCATTCTTACACTCAAACAGTGGGTGAGAAGCGGAATTAACATCCACAACAGTCAAATTGAAAAGTGCTACATCTTAGGCAACACACTTAGGTTATAAAAGCCACAGAAAAAAAATCACACACCCATTCACTATCCCTGTCTTGGTACCACAGTATGACCCTTAAACCTGCATCACCCACAAATTAAAAAGTGCCAGAAGGCAGTATGATTTGAACCATCATTTTACTTGAACTGGACATTGAATATCCCTGTCCTGGAATGCAGCATGAGCCCAAACCTGCATGACCCCAAGTTTAAAAAAAGTGCCGAAAAAGGGAGTCTTTCAACCACCTTTTTAGTTTCACTGGACATTGACTATACCTGTCCTGGGCCACAGCATGAGCCCCAAACCTGCATGACCCCCAGATTTAAAAAGGGCCGCAAAAAGGAGTCTTTCAACCAACATTTTAGTTTCACTGGACATAGACTATCCCTTTCCTGGGCCACAGCATGAGTCCCAAACCTGCATGACCCCAGATTAAAAAGTGCTGGAAAAAGGAGTCTTTCAACCACCATTTTAGTATCACTGGACATTGACTATAGCTGTCCGGCCACAGCATGAGCCCCAAACCTGCATGACCCCCACATTTAAAAAGGGGCCGGAAAAAGGAGTCTTTCAACCACCATTTAGTTGAACTGGACATTGACTATTTTCTGTCCTGGACCGCAGTATGACCATTAAACCTGTCTGACCCACAGATTAAGAAGTGCCGGAAAAAGGAGTCTTTCAACCACCATTTTAGTTGAACTGGAAATTGACTATACCTGTCCTGGAACGCAGCATGACCATTAAACCTGTCTGACCAACAGATTAAAAAGTGCCGGGAAAAGGAGTCTTTCAACCACCATTTTAGTTTCACTGGACATATACTGTCCCTGTCCTGGAACGCTTGCCCCTCCCGTATGAGGGGCGGACCAATTGAGCTTCATTTGGAAATACTGGTGGAAAACGCTCCTGTTCCACCAAGGTGCCCTTTTTCTTGGCATTCTTTTTCTCATTTTACTCAACGTGCGGAGGAAATTGTCTCTGTACTTAGTTCTCTGTCCGTGCTCCATACTCCTTTTCCCCTTCTGAATAACCTACATCTGGTCAAGTTTTCCTGTACCTCCTTGTACAAAATTTAGAGGAATTTTTTTACCACTATTTTGTACATGCAAGTTTTTTTAGTAGTTTAATTCTAGAAAACACATTTTTAAAATAGGATGGAATCCCACCATGTCTTTGTTTCTCCTTTTTTAATTGTATTAAATGGGGTTGTCTCAATACGGGGATTGATAGCTATGTTAAAAACTTGCAAAAACAAGTCATTTTGCAATATGTGCCCAAATTAACAGTGTCCAAACCTATTCCTGTTTCTGACAGCACCATCACCCTTGAGCCACTCTTGACAACTGTGAAGAACAAATGTCTGTTAGAAACAACATTTGTTTTTATAATAGGACCTGTAATATAGCTGCATTTCAAAAGCAAAATTTGCCCCCAAAAATTCAAAGCATACCCTTGAGCCATTTTGGACAATTTGAAGAACAAATGTCTGTTAGAAACAACATTTTTTTATAATAGGACCTGTAGTATTGCTGCATTTCAAAGCAGCATGACCCAAAAAATTATAAAAATGACTTCTCAGCCACTGTTAAAAACTGTGAGGGAAAAAATGCCACTTAGAAGCCACATTTCTGTTTCCAAAGGACCATGATTATTGCTGAAACTAAACCCTACATGCCCCCAAAAAATTATAAATATGACTTCTCAGCTACTATTAAAAATTGTGGGGGAGAAATGCCACTTAAAAACCCAAACTTTTCTGTTCCAAAGGCCCAAATGATTATTGCTGTATCTCACAGCTACATGACCCCCAAAAATTTATAAATATGACTTCTCAGCCACTATTAAAAATTGTGAGGGAGAAATGCCACTTAAAAGCCACATTTCTGTTCCAAAGGACCATAATTAAAGCTGTATCTCACAGCAACATGACCTCAAAACCATTGACAATGCGAAAACTTCTAAAGATAAAGTGAGTAAATGGAATACGTGTTGTCATGAAACCTGCTGTCTTTTAACAGTCTCCTCACACAAAACCAGCAAAATGAACTGTTGGGAAAAGAGAATAAAAATTGCAGTAAGAAATGATCATTAAAAAACAATTTTCAAGAGGCCCATTTCTGTTTTGAAAGAAATGTGAAATAAAACCGCAACTAATGGGTGACCTCGCAATTGGGGCCACAACATCATCAGAGACCCAAAGCCTGATTCATCTTGATGAAAGTCAAACGATCCACATTATCTGGGGAAACCCGGGATGCTTTGTCGTAATGACCCTCCAGCTGTGCGAAGGCCGCTCAAAAAAGACGCTGTGCTGCAGGAGCGACACCACCTCTATGGCGGGGCGAGCGAGCTCGGGCCATTCGTCCATTTTTGGAACCTAGAAAGTCTAATTGGTGTCGGAAACCATACAAAACATCGGTGTTGAAAAACCAGATAGCGTGCACCCATGATCTTAAGCTGGTCTCTGTGTGTTGGTTTGGGGCCCTGCATTGCATGTGTTGGTGAGGTGGTAAACAAAGTTTTCCCCAAGGTCACCCATTCTTCGCCACCTGCCGCGCGCTGGTTTGGGCTGCACGGCTACTGGCACCTACGGCGTCACTTCGCTGATGTTTTTTTCCAACCGTGTTTGGGGGAACGTGAAGCAGGCCAACACTGCCCTCCAGTTGATCAATCAGCAAGGTCTCCATTTCCTGCATTTTACTCTCTATTTGGGTGGGTGGAAGGAAATTGTTGAGTTTTGTTTTGTACCGGGGATCCAGGAGGGTGGCCACCCAGTAACTTTTTGTTCATTTTGAGGGCCCTTTAATGCGAGGATCATGTGGAGGAAAGCACTCATGTGAGAGATGGAGCCTTGATTTCCCAAGCCTCTAGTCGGGGGGAACTAGCAAACTGATTTTCCCCTCAATTCCTCCTCCGCCTCAAATTCCACGCCAACCTCTTTCCAAGACAAGGGACCCTCGGTAACGTCGGTGTCTATGAATAACCCTCCTCTTCCTCCTCCTCCTCCTCCTCCGCTTTCTCCGCACAGCTTCAACACACCCTGACTTGCCTAGATGATGTACCCTGAGAGCTGATGCGCCACCTTGCACTACCCCTGAACCCCGAACCACTGCCTAATGAAAACCGATGAAATTGTGAAACTGTCGGGCCTTGTGGATTTGACGGAGAGAAAAGCTCCGTGTCCGCATCTGTGTCCGTCTCCCTCTCCTTTCGCTGGCGGGACCTGTTGTTTCAGAGTGTCCAACGATCGTTCCAGAACTAAGATCCCCCACAATGCTCATGCTGACAAAGGGCATTGTCCCCCACTGACCCTTTTGGTGGCTTCTTCAAAACTGGCAAGGATGGTGAAATAGCTCTTTCACCTGCCTCCAGTCTCGGTGGCTCAACACCCCGAGGTCCGCACTGCTGCTTGTCAGGCCATGTGTCCACTTCGTACTGTTTTAATGGATTGCGCTGGCTGCACAATCGCTGGAGCATGTGGAGGGTGGAATTCCACGTGTTCCCCACGTCAAACAATGAGACGTTTGACGGGGAGGCTGAGCTGACGCTTGGCAACCCCAGCCAGGCGAAGACGAAGCAGGGTTTGCGGAAACGGCGGAAGTGGCGAACTTAGACTTCGAGCCGTCCCCAGCACGCAGTCCCGACCCGGGGGGGTAGCTTTTTAGAAATTTCGGGACGACAAGGTTCATGACATGTCCAAGGGAAGGGATGTGCTCCACCTACCGATCTTAAGGGCGGGCCAGCAGATTTTGCCGTTATCGCACACCACCTTCCCATGGCACAATGTTCTTGGCACCCAGCCAGCGCTCGCCCTCGTTGCAGAGAGCCGTCCACGCTCCTGACCTCTGTGTGAACGGTCTCCAAGACAGATTAATTTTAAAACACGGCCTGGTTTCTCTGGGCACGGATGCCACCAGAGGACCTTGGGGGAAAGAAACCCTGCACCATCCCTGCGGTTTTGAAGAGCGTGCGCCGTGCCTGAGAGCCACCTCACCCCCCCATCCACCCACTCACCCAGTGACCCTGTCACAGAGATGTAGCGGCCTTGGCCGTGCTTACTAGTCCATGTGTCGGTGGTCAGATGGAGTTTTCCGGCCACAGATGCAGACAACGTGCTTGAAATTTTAGATGACACGTGGCTGTCCAGGGCAGGGACGGCTTTTCTGGCAAAGAAATGCCTGCTCGGCATCTGGTGTTGGGGGCAGGCAAGGGCCATGACGTGGCGAAACCATCTGTGTCCACCAGACGGAAAGGCAACATTCCAAGGCCAAAAGCCTGGCAATGCCGACATTCAGGCTTTTGGTTTTGGGATTGTTTGGGGTTTTAAAGTGTTTCTTCTGCTCCCAAACCTGGAAGACAGAAGGGCTGGCTGCTAGACTGGCCGCTGTACGGCGTACAGGTCGTCAAACTGGCGGAAAGAAAAGGGGGTAGGATGGTCTCTTGTGGTGCTGGTGGTACTCGGGCGAAAGGTGGAGGCTGAAAGTGGAGGCTTTATCCCTGATCATGACTCTGAGAGACATGGGCAGCTGAGGAACGCTTGGTGGTGGCGGAGGAGGAGGAGGCGGAGACAGAGGGTGTGACAGGGGTTGGAGGCCCGGCGTCGGTCTGGCCTTTTTTGGCCAAGTGTTGCCTTCATTTCAACTCATGCAATTCGCGCATGTGACTATACATGTTGGTGGTGGTTAACCACCTAAGGTTCTTGCCTCTACTTATGCGTTTACGGCATAGGCGGCATATGACATCGCTGGGTGAATCAGAGGCTTGCTCAAAGAAGGCCCAGGCTTGAGAGGTCCTGGACCTTTTTGACGGCGATAAGCGAGGAGCGGGGTTTGCGCTGACCGTGGCATGCGGAATCATATCAGCGGACTTCTGCGACCGCCCTCTCCCTTTTTGAGGGGGAACCCGTACTGCACTACCCCATCGTCTTCCTCCTCATCCAGTGATGAAGCGCTCGCAAGCAAATTCTGCTGAAAAGACCACGTTGGATCCGCATCACGAATTTTGGAGTGCTTTTTTTCCCAGGATTTGTTGTAAACATTTACAGCTAAAATTGCAGATTGTTGGGAAAAAAAAGTGTTTCCATTTTCACAGCCCAACGTTAAAAAAATTTGTGAAAAACCTATGAGTTCGATATACTCACTGCATACCTAGATATATTCCTAAAAGGGTGTAGTTTTCAATATGAGGTCTTTTTAGTGGTGTTTATTAAGTTTTAGCACCTTGGAGTGTCTGCAAACATTAATGGCACCTAAAGAAAATCGTAATGAAAATGAGACCCCAAAGTCCAATAGGTGCTCCTCCTATTCTGAGGCTTGTGGTTGAGCCTGGGCTTTACTTCTTTAAGGTGATGTGGGGTTACGGCCTATGTAGTCCAGAACCTCTGCCCACCGCCTGCATTACCTCCTCTGTCTACTGACAGTGTAGCCTGTCTACATTCACATACCGGTCTCTTGGCTTAGTGTCGTGGCAGCAGCAGTACTTCTCTCTGCACCCTACAACCAGGGAGACTGGGCCACAGTCTCGCGATGCTTCCTCCGGCCGGCCGCCCCAATGCAACTCTCATGGGTCCCGAATGTCTGTTTCGGGTCCCGCTGCTTCTCAGTGTGCCTGATCCCTTCCTCCAACTCCTCCACTACAGCTGGGGGGTGGCTCCTCTGATGGTGAGGTATGTAAGTCAATGGATCCTTGTTTGCACCTCACAATAGGCCTGCTTGCAAGCAGTGCAGGGAAGATGGCGTCTGTTTTACGGCTCTGGAAAGGTGTAGAAGTGCTGCAGTGGGTAATCAATAGTTCCGGGGGACCCTTTCTAGCACTGTTGCCTCTCTTTCAAATGTAATCCAGATCTTGCTTAGGTCAGTTAAACAAGATAAGTCCAGGATTCTTGCAGGAGCTCACTTAACTCTCGTCTTCACTTCATGCATGCAAACCGCACCCCCTCGGGAGCTTAGAAATTCAGCAGTACTTTTTCAAATTTTCAAGAAAATTCTGATGTGAGTTTGAGGGGCCTGTATGTTAGGCACCACCATAACTGACTCCATTTAAGAAACTACACCCCTTAAAGTATTCAAAACAGTGTTTAAGAAGTTTATTAACCAATTCAATTTTCACAGAAATTAAAGCAAAGCGAAGGTGAAAGTTCAAAATTTATTTTTTTTTTTGAAGATTTTTAATTTTTATCCATTATTCACAGGAACACGGTAGATGTGACCAAGGAGATGCAACTCAACATGGATTCCTATAGATCCAGATCCAGAACAGATAAAACCTTCCAGAAGTCACGCCATTTTGGATTCAACACCCCTCATGTATCTCATCTAGGGGTGTATTGTGCATTTTGGCCACACAGGTGTTCCATATTTTTTTTTTTAGCATTGGGCCATGAAAATGAGAGGAAAAAATGCCATTCACAATTTTTTTTTTGGACTTCATTTTTACTGCTTTTGCCATGCGATATAAATGACATGAAAACTTTACTATGCAGGTAGGCACAATTACATTGATATAAATTTGATATAGTTTTTTTATTTTTTATTACTTTTAAACAACAGAAATGCGTTTAGAATAATGTGTTTTTATGTCGCCCTAATCTGATAACCACAACTTGTTTTATTTTTCTGTATGTGGAGCTAAGAAAGGGCTTGTCTTTTGCATTATGAGTTGCCATTTTCATTAGTACCATTATGGGGTTCCTATGATGCTTTTAAATCAAGGTTTTTGGGAGGTAGAATGAACAAAATACAGAAATCCTGTAATGTTTTTTATAGCGATCACCATGTATTATAAATGACATGCTGGATTTACTCAGCAGGTTGATACAATTACAGCGATACTCAATTTGTATATTTTTTGCTATGTTTTATTGCTTTTACACAATAAAAACACTTTTATTCCAAAAGGAAAACATGTTTTTGCATCGCCATAGTCTCAGATTCATAACTTTTTATCTTTCTGTGTACAGAGCTGTGTAGCAGCATGTATTTTGTGGTATGAATTGACATGTTTATTCGTATCATTTTTGGGGGGACTTTTTGATCACTTTCGCTTTTAAATCCATTTTTTTAAACTCACGGTTAACAAAATACTACATCCCTACTAGTGCTCTTTATTTTTATTTTTAACAGCGCTCACCATGCAGGTTGCATGATGTTAATATTAATCTGTGGGCAAGGCCGTATTTCTCACCAGGCACCCGTGGGCACGTGCCTAAGGCGGCACCTGTTAGGTGGCGGCACGCTAGCAGGATTTCACTTTTTTTCTATTTTTAATCCGCTCCGGGGATGCCCTTCCCCACGCGGTCAGAGCCGGGGAGGTGGGGGGTGGGAATACTGCGGCCGTGGCTTTATCATTGGTGGCAATGGTCCCGTATTAACTGTTCATTTTACATTGCAGAGCGGCAGCGAACAACGGAGCGCCGGTAGGGAGATATCACTTCTCCCATCCGACGCTCCGTTGTTGTGACAGACAGCATCAGCAAGTTGCGCTGAGGCTTCCTGTCTCTTCAGTGGCGCGGTGCGCTGCTGGAAAAGGAGGGGGCAGCACTGCCCCTCCCACTCTCCTCAACAGCGCGCGCCACTGAAGAGCAGAAGACTGCCAGCCGCCCGACAAGAGAGAGAGGAGCGAGGCTGCCCCTCCCACTCCTCTCAGCAGCACACAGACTGTGCAGAAGAGCAGAAGACTGATGCTTCCTGCTCTTCAGGACAGGTAAGTGAATCGGAGGGGGAAGGGGGGGAGTGGGCAGGGGAACTTTAGAGGGATGTTAGGAATGGTGGGGGGAGGGGGCAGGGGAACATTGGTGGGGTGTTAGTAATAGTGGGGGAGGAGGCAGGGGAACATGGGGGGGTGTTAATAGTGGGGGGAGGGCAAGGGAACATTTGGGGGTTAGAAATGGTGGGGAGGGGGCAGGGAAGACATAGGGGTGTTAGTAATAGTGAGAGGAGGGCAGGGGAACATTGGGGGGGTTAGGAATGGTGGGGAGGGGTAGGGGAGACATGTGGGGGTGTTAGGAATGGTGAGGGGGCAGGGGAACATTGGGGGGGTAGTAGTGTGGTGCAGGGGTTGGCTACAGCTGGTCCAGTGCTTGAGGGTAAAGGGAATGCAACGTACATCCCAACCGTCCCGATTTGGGACTCTTGTCCTGCTCCCCCGAGACGGCAGGGAGGAATCCCTATTTTTCGAGGATGTCCCAAAGATCCAGGGCATGTGCCCTGAATCCCCAGGACTCCACTGTTCAGTTCACTGTTTGCACGTCCGCGAGATGCGGAAACAGTGTTTGCAGTCACCGGCCGCCTGTCAGGGAAAGTCTCTCCCTCACATGTGGCCAGTGCAGGAGAACAGGGACACTGGGGACGTGTTATAGAGACACTCTCCCCTGATGTCACTGGCTGCAGGGGGCTGGCCCCGCCCTCGCAGCTACACTGCTCAGTGTGACTGCGGGGGCAGCAACAGGGAGGTATAACACCCCACTCGGCCATCCTCTCCCTGTCCACCCACACTGCGCCCCCCCTCCCTGCCCCCAACTTGGCCCCCCCCTTCATCCCTCCCTGTCCCCCCTGGCCCCTCCAGTCCTCCATTTAACCCTCTCTGAACCTCCATTCCCTACTTGACCCCTTACACAATTTCCCTCTCTCTCACACACCCCTCCTTCCCTCCCTTACCCTCCCCCACACTGTTTCCCGCCCTTCCCCAAGGGAGATGTGCCTGCCGTGGGGGATGGGTGCCACTCAGCTTTCCTGGACACCAGCTGTGGGGATGTCACCCTTTGCAAGGCACTGAATTGGCTATTCACTAGCCTGTGTACACCTGCTATCTACCACTATATGGTCATTGTATGGAGGTAATCTACAGTCTGCAGAGTCTGTGTACACTGGCATCTACCACTCTATGGTCACTGTATGATGGAAATATTGGTTAGTGTAGAGATTTATGTTCAGGCACAGTTTGGCGTTATACATTTTGGCAGTATCTCCCAGTTCTCCTGGGTGCTGAATAGGCTATCTAACGTCTAGGAAAGCTGGGTGACAGCAAACCCTTCAATTGGCTTTCTTCTAGAGCCGTTTCATGGTTGTAGTGGGCATGGCTTTGTAAAGGGGTGTGGCATGATATGAAAGGGGCATGGAAATGCAAATTGTTAATGGGGGCGTATTCAGGTTTAGTGCCTAGGGCAGCATTATCTATACATACAGCCCTGTCTGTGGGGGATACCCAATTTATGTATTTTTTTTTATGTTGAAGTGTTTAAAAAAAGGGTGTTTTATTGTTTAAAATATTTATGTATCACTAGCTTTTGATCATTATTTTTCCACATACAGAGCTGTGTAAAGGCTTAAAGTGTATATGTGTTAGGTGGATTTCACATTTTACAAGTATGTATTAGGCGCATTTCATATTATTAATTTTACTTGTAATGATAAGCTATGCGCCTCCATGTGCAATGAGCCTCGATAGGTGCATTACATACTCTACCAATTAAATATTTTGTGCTGCGATTAGCGCAAATAGTGGCACATAATATATCATTAGAAGCGTATGTAATGCCCCTATTGAGGCACATCACGCACGGAGGCGCATAGCCATAACACCCATCCTTAAAAAACCGTCCCTTGACCCCTCCTGTCTGTCCAACTATCACCCCATCTCTCTGCTTCCTTTTGCATCCAAACTCCTTGAGCAGCATGTCTATCTTCAACTATCCTCCCACCTCTCCTCGACCCACTACAATCTGGTTTCCGACCCCACCACTCTACTGAAACCGCCCTAACCAAGGTCACCAACGATATAATAACTGCCAATGCCTCACGCCACTACTCTGTGCTTCTCCTCCTAGACCTGTCCTCCACCTTTGACACTGTCGACCACTCCATGCTGTTACAAATCCTCTCCTCCCTCAGTGTCATGAACTTGGCTCTTTCCTGGATCTCCTCATATCTCACTGAGCGGACATTCAGCGTCTCATTCTCGCTTCACCTCCTCCCTCCGTCCACGCTCTGTTTGTGTCCCCCAGGGGTCAGTCCTTGGCCCCCTACTCTTCTCGCTCTACACTCTTGGCCTCGGTCAGCTCATAGCTTCACATGGCTTTCAATACCACCTGTATGCAGACAACACAGCTCTACATCTCTGGCCCAGATGTCACCTCTCTTCTCTCCCGGATCCCAGACTGTCCATCGTCCATATCTTCCTTCTTCTCCCGTCTCCTAAAACTAAATGTGGAGAAAACTGAACTCATCTTTCCACCGTCCCACTCCATCCCTCCACCTGATCTCTCTATCTCAGTCAGCTATACACTCTCACTTGTCCTGCATGTCCGCTGTCTTGGGATAATCTTTGTCTCCTCTCTTTCCTTCAAACCACATATCCAAGCCCTTACTTCTGCCTATCGCCTCCACCTGAAAAATATCTCTCGCATCCACTCATTCCTCAACTTCGACTCTACAAAAATGCTAGTCCATGCCTTTGTCATCTCTCACCTTGACTACTGCAACATCCTTCTCTGTGGCCTCCCACCTAGCACTCTTGCTCCCCTTCTATCCATCCTCAACTCTGCTGCCCGTCTTATCCACCTCTCTCCTCGCTACTCCTCTGCCTCTCCCCTCTGCCAATCCCTTCACTGGCTACCCATTGCCCAGCGAATTCACTTCAAGTTACTAACCATCACCTACAAGGCTCTCCATACCCTCTCCCTTCCATACATATCTACCTTAAGCTCCAAATATCTCCTCCTCACAGGACCTTCTTCTCTGCTCTCCTTTTATCGGCTCCTCACATAACCGTCTCCAAGACTTCTTCCGTGCTTCCCCCACGTTCTGAACTCACTGCCCCAACACATCAGACTCTCCCCCACCTTCCCCAGGTTCAAAAGCAACCTGAAAACCCATCTCTTCAGGACTGCCTATAACCTATAATAACCTAGCAGCCACTGTGCTACCCCAAAAACATGTCTGCCCCTCCCCTTCTGTCTCTCCTCCTCCACTGTAGATTGTAAGCCCTCACGGGCAGGGCCCTCATTATCATTGTTATCATTGTACTTGTTTGACATATGTTATGTATGTAACCTTCCTTTTTGAATGTACAGCGCCCTGGAATCAATGGTGCTTTAAAATAAATAATAATTACAAGTATATGAAATGTGCCTAAAACATATACACTTGTAGTGATGTGCTAGGTTCCTCAATAGGTGCATTTCGTTATGGAAGCGCCCAGGGCATTATTTTTAGGCGCATTACAATGTGTCATTCCCGGCACATAATGCGCTAGTTTTGGTGTACGACAGTTCATTTACATCCATGGCGTCAAAAGCGGTATTTAACCATGAAAATTCGACTCTAAAACCATCCTCATAGACTTCAATAGAAAATCTGAGTTGTAGTCTACACAGCTTGGATTTTCCAAGTTCAGATGCCAAAACTGCCATTTTTGCAAAAATAAAATTTACTATTGAAGTCAATGGGTCTATATATTGGCAGAGCAACAATAGGTGGTCACATGTCTATGCCACTAGGTGGAGTACAGCAGGGTACCTGCTGCAGACGTGCCACCAAGGACCTTGTCTCAGTGGGGGAAACCAGCACTTTTGTGACAGCAGCTGTTGGGTGGGTGGCCATTGTGGGAATGGACAGGTTTTTGGCAGGTCTCTGGAGGTCTAGAAAAAGCATGTATAGTAAGTATAGTACAGACAGAGTCTGAATAAAAAAACAAAACAAAAAAAAAACATAGTATTTATATATAATGTGTGAAGATTGCAAAGATAGAATACCATTTTTCTACACCTGGCACCATTTGTGTACGAGTGCCATAGTCTATTTTTGTATACAGCCTATTTTATTTATTACCATGAGGAGCATTTAAGCCCGTACGAGAGTTGTGCCTCGATTTTGAACGCACAACTTCGAAAGGTGAGCAGACCTAGTTATTATACTAATATCATTGTTTAAACGTACCTCTCTATTGTGCGCCTGTCTGCTTCCCTCTTTTCTTTTACATGTGTGTGTATATATATATATATATATA
This sequence comes from Phyllomedusa bahiana, assembly GCA_025379985.1. Classification (NCBI taxonomy): domain Eukaryota; kingdom Metazoa; phylum Chordata; class Amphibia; order Anura; family Hylidae; genus Phyllomedusa; species Phyllomedusa bahiana. Next base: position 16,844 of record JAODAL010007742.1, on the reverse strand, counting down.
TATATATGGTTCAGCTCCGTCACAGGGGCAACAAACACCAGATAGTTCAGCTTAAATGGGTTTTTATTTAAAGAAGTCCAAACAGAACAGAAATAGCTTGACTTCAGCAGGGTGCAAACATAAAACGTAACCTTGCTTCAGGCTTCAAAAAGGTGAAAGGAAAATAGGTTTAGCTCACCATAACAGTCTTTCAAGCATCTAAGGTAGTTTTGTCCAGCTTCTCTGATAGACTCACACAGCAGAACCTTTCTCTACAACTGCAGGCTAAGAGTGGCTACCACACCCAGCACACCTGACTTCATGGCTTTATAGGCCAAGGAAAACCTGGGGAGCAATCATCCCACCCAGCTCTAAGACTGCTCCAGTAAAAGCCATCCCAGACTACCACTGCTCTAAGCAGTGATGTAAAATAAACAAGATGTCTGCAACCTAAGGTTGCAGACCTATTTACTCGGCTTTACTTCACCGCAGCCCTAAGGTACGGTGACACATATTGGCCATCGATGACCAGGCCTTGTGCTTTGTCACATACCACTCCTCTGCCCAAAGCCAAGGGGCAGGGAACTTTTGCCAATTACCATGCAGTTTACCAGGCCTATGTTCGACATTAAAGGAAAAATCATGCAATGCCAGAAACCAGCGTGTTATTCTGACATTGTTCCCTTTTATTTACTTTGCCCATTTTAATGACGCATGGTCAAAAACTAGTGTTATCCACACGCCACTGTGATAGGGTTGCAGCGTGGGGTATGAAGAGTTCTTTAGGATTCTGAGGGAACTGGGGGGGGTTTGCAGTGAGTTGGGCCCTTGTAATTATCCTCTTCACAGCACACATCAAAGGTAACAGTTTCCACTGTAGGGCAGTTTAACAGGCTTTATTCAAGTCCATTCTCCATACAGTAACTTCAGTAAACATCATTAATAACAGCAATGCAAATGGCTCCTGGTATTCACACAGATTAACTGCTAACAGGGGGGGTAATAAGCTCACAGATAACTGAGGGTTCACCAGTCATATCCTGTCACTCCTGAGCTGTGATTGCTGGCTGTTCTCTTCAATGGTGTGCATTGGCTGCAGCATACACACAGGATTCTGTCTTTACTGTCTCTCACTTCTTCTGTGTCCTTCACTCTGTCTCATAGGACCTAAACTACCCAGAATCCACTCCTCCAACAGTGTTCCAGCAACTTCTGTCTCCTCCCCTTTTTCTAGCATGCACAACACTAGGTTTGACTGTTCTAGTCCTCTGTGCTGTACAACCAACCATGCCGTGTGCTGGTACTTCTGGCGCCCTCTAATGGCCAAGGATAAGTAACTAATTTACACTTAATCAGAACAGTGACAGTAGAGCTTACCCCGGGTCACACTAGTTTGAGCTGTCTACCCAGCACATACCTTAGGGCGTCCAATGCCCACTTAATGGCCAGGCACTGTTTCTGCACAATAGAACAATATTTTTCCGCCGGGGAAAGTTTGGGGCTAAGGTACATCACGGAGTATTCTTCCCCATTTATGTCCTGCGACATTGCTGCACCGAGACCTACATCTGACGCATCCGTCTGTAAAATTAACTCCTTAGCAAAGTCAGGAGCCACCAACACTTTCTGTTTACATAAGGCCAGTTTTTAATCACAAAAAGCTTTTTCAGCCTCTGGAGACCACTTTACCATCACAGACTAGATCCCTTTTTGTGAGCTCCGTTAGAGGGGCGGCTATTGTGGCAAAGTCAGGCACAAACCGTCGGTAGTAACCTACAATGAACAAGAATTCCCTTACCTGTTTTTTTTGTTAGTGGACGTGGCCAACCTTGTATGGCCTCAACCTTGTTGACCTGAGGCTTGATTAAGCCTCTCCCCAAGATATACCCCAAGTATTTGGCCTCTTCCATGCCAACCGCACTTTTTTTGGGTTGATGGTAAACCCCGCTCTCCTTAGGGCTTCTATGATGGCCTGCAGTTTCCCTAGATGACTTTCCCAGTCCTGACTGAATATGACAATGTCATCTAGGTATGTTGCAGCATATTTTCTATGAGGGATCAGTATGTGATCCATTGCTAACTGCAGGCCAAAGGGCATCCTGGTGAATTGGTAGCACCCTTCAGAGGTGGAGAAATCAGTCTTCTCCTTGGCTTCCTTTGACAGGGGAATTTGCCACTACCCCTTTGTGAGGTCTAACGTGGTGATATAACGGGCCGGCCCTAGCATTCTACCCTGGGCATCAGGTAGGCGTCCACCTTAGAGACCTTGTTGAGCTTCCTATAATCGTTACAGAAGTGCCATTCCCCACTGGGTTTTGGTACCAAGACTATTGGGCTTGACCACCCACTCTTAGACTCTTTGATGACCCCCAGCTTTAGCATCCGATCCACCTCCTGGGAAATCACTTGTGTACGGGCCTCAGGGAATCTATATGGTTTTATATTTACCACATGAGGTTCTGTGACAATCTCGTGCTCAATCACGGAGGGGAGACTAGGTAGTTCAGAGAACATATCATGGTTCTGCTCTAGCAGCTCCCTGCATTGCTGCTTTTGTGAGGGTGTTGGCAATGGTGACATCTTGGAACCCTACTGCTGAATAGTTAAGCAGACATGGGTTAACCGTCGAGTCCCTATCTCTCCAGGGCTTGATGAGGTTCACATGGATAGACCTCCTTTTGCCTAGTTGGTGTATTCTGTAGCTGACCAGATTAACCTTCTCTAGGACCTCGAACGGTCCCTGCCACCTCACTAGGAATTTGCTTTCCACTGTGGGTACCAGGATGAGTACCCGATCACCAGGATGAAACTGTCTAATCCTGGCCGTTCTATTATAAACCCTACTTTGGGCTTCTTGGGCATGGAGAAGATGCTCTTTAACTATGGGCATGACATTTGCTATCCTCTCCTGCATTTGGGAAACATGCTCAATGATACTTTTGTATGGCGTGGCCTTGCTTTCCCAGGTCTCCTTGGCTATATCAAATAACCCATGAGGATGCCGCTTGTACAGCAGTTCAAAGGGTGAAAACCCTTTGGAGGCTTGGGGAACTTCCCTTATAGAGAACAACAGGTATAGTATAAAACAGTCCCAATCAAGCCCATCTTTTTCCACTACCTTTCTGAGCATGGCCTTCAGTGTTTTATTGAACCACTCTACTAGCCCATCAGTTTACGGATTGTACACTGAAGTCCGTAGCTGTTTTATGCTCAGGACCTTCCACAGCTCTTTCATAACCCGAGACTTGAAGGGTGTTCCCTGATCGGTCAGGATCTCCTTTGGCAGGCCTGTCCTGGAAAAAATGTGTACCAACTTTCGGGCAATGGATTTTGAAGAGGAATTTCTTAATGGTACTGCTTCTGGGTAACGGGTAACATAGTCTAGTACCAAAATGTATTGGTGGCCCCTAGCTGATTTCACTAGTGTGCCCGCCAGATCCATTGCTATATGCTCAAAGGGGTTCTCTATAATGGGCAGAGGCACTAATGGGCTCCGAAAAAGAAACACCGGGGTGGTTAATTGGCAAGTGGGACAGGACTGACATATAATATTTCCCGATGAAACCCTGGCCAATAAAATCTTTGTAAGATTTGATCCCGTGTCTTATCTACCCCCAAGTGTCCCCCAAACACGGTAGAGTGGGCTAGGTCCAACACCATCCACTTGTAGGGCCCTGGTACCAGTAGTTGTTCCACCCCCTCATCTCTTTTTTTTTTATTTACCCAATACAAGAAATTATTAACCAGGGCGAAGTGTGGAAACCGGTGATCTGCCCCTGGTTCTTGGGAAACATCATTTATCACGGTGATGTTTTCCAGGGCGGTTTTTTACGTCAGGTAACTGAGCTGGGCAGTCCCAAAATTTTCACTGGACACCTCCAGATCAGGGATGTTAGCTTCCCGGGATAAGTCCTCACCTTCATCCCCTGCTAAGACCACCAAAGGAAATTCCTGCGGATCTTCATTAGACACCTCAATTTCCTCTTTATTATCCTTCGCAGGATAATCTGAGACCCTCTTGTGGCCCGCGGTCATGGCCTTACCCCACAAGTCCCAAAACACCGGAAAATCTCTTCCCAAGATTATGGGATACATCAGGTTTTTCATGACCCCCACAGTATGGGACAGGATAGCCTGCTCCGTAGTCACTTTGGCAACCGGGAAGTTTTTTAGTGTCCCCATGGATACATTGTACCCCAACGCTCTTGCCGGGGACCAGCACATGTGGGAGTGTGGCCCTTAACAGGGTCACCAAACTCCCGGAGTCCAAAAGTCCACATACTGAGACCACATTGACCGTTACTTGACAGACCTGGGGACCCTCACCAGGGTGAGGTACGGCACTGTAGGCAGGGTAGGCAAACCAGGAACAGCGGTGGCTTACGTTGCAGTCCATGTGCTCTTAGGACAGGTGGCATTGTGTTGCTAAATGCCCCGGGCCGTGACAAATCCGGCACATCACGGGGCGAGGACTACTCACTGGCACAGGTTTGGGGGGGGGGGGGGGGGGGGGATCAGCCTGGACTTGAACTCGCCCCTCCAGAGATGGGGTTTAGGCCACCTCCTTGCTGGATCTGGTCCTCCTCTGTAGCGCCCGGAAGCTGACCTATTGGTCTGTCATAGGATACTTCCACTGCCTGATACCTCTCCACCAGGCTCACCAGGTCATCAGCACACTGGGGCGACCCAGCATTGTATGGTCCTGGGCAGGGTTTGGATGAACCGGTCCACCATCTGTGCCGGGGTACAGGACGTGGGATGCAGCTATTTTTGGGCCAAATGGAACAAATCATACATTTGTGACCTAGTTGGCTTGTCCTTGTTGTAGTCCCAATGTTGTACGGGGTGGGCTCAGACAGCCAGATTCACACCTAGGTGGGCGAAGATTTCAGCTTGCCGTAGATTTTAGCCTCTTGCAGGGGAAGATCAAAATAGGCGTTCTGCGGCTCCTCAGTCAGGTAAGGCACCAGGTTTTCGACCCATTTCTCTGTGGGAAGTTTTTCCCTCTCTGCCACTCTCTCAAATAGGGTTAAGAAGGCCTCCATGTCATCTTTTGTAGCGCCTCTTACCGACTTTCGGGTTCTGGCGTTGTCATCTGCTGATTCCTCCTTCATTGGAGTGGTCTCAGTCAGAGCGGCAAGCCGATTGGTCTCCCATTGGGCCTGCATGGCCTCCGTGTGGGCCCTCTGCTGCTGGGCGCTGATCTGCTGCTGCTGGAGATTGGCTTGCACCAACTGCTTTATCAGCTCGTCCATGTCTGAAGATCCTGTTTGCACCACTGCCACGGTTTTAACCCAGGACATGCAGTCTTTATTTGCCCTCTGAGTCTTCCAGGAGCATGTGACTGCCAGCATCAACTCCACCCCTTGTGGGGGTTCAGCTCTGTCACAGGGACAACAGACACCAGATAGTTCAACTTAAATGGGTTTTTATTTAAAGGTCCAAACATAACAGAAATAGCTTGACTTCAGCAGCGTGCAAACATAAAACGTAACCTTGCTTCAGGCTTCAAAAGGGTTCATGGAAAACATGTTCAGCTCACCATAACAGTCTCTCAAGCACCTATTGTAGTTTTATCAAGCTTCTCTGACAGACTCACACAGCAGAACCTTCCTCTACAACTCCAGGCTAGGAGTGGTGTACCACACCCAGCACACCTGACTTCCTGGCTATATAGGCCAAGGAAAACTGGGATGGATATGTGGGAGCAGTCATCCCACCCAGCTCTAAGACTGCTCCAGTAAAATCTGGCCCATACTATCACTGCTCTACGCAGTGATGCTAAAATAAACAAAAATGTCTGCAACCTAAGGTTTCAAACCTATTTACTCGGCTTTTTTCACTGCAGCCCTAAGGCACGGTGACACATATTGGCCGTCGATGACCAGTCCTTGAGCCTTCTCTAGAAAAAATGGTTTCGGCCGACAGCATCTTAAAAGCAGGAGTGAACTTTATTCCAAAGTGAAAAACACCATAGCAACGTTTCGGCCCGTCAATGGCCTTCTTCAAGCAAGCAAGAAGGCCATGTATTGACAGGCCGAAACGCTGCTAAGGCGTTTTTCACTTTGGAATAAAGTTCACTCCTGATTTTAAGATGCTGTCGTCCAAAACCATTTTTTCTGGAGCTGACCCTTGGTGAGTTGTGGGCTTACTCACCTAAGGACGGACTTTGCATTTATCACTGTTCAGTGATTGTGGAATTTTGTGTGCTGTTTTTCGGCAGTCCTTGAGCCTTGTCAATATATATATATATATATAGCATCCGCTTAGTACTTGGACTAAATCCTGGAATGTCCTGGGGGGCATACAGCTCACGGATCACTGTCCTTTTGTAAACAGCATCAAAACATAAATAAAACCCTGGCCATCTGGCCACTGACCGAACATGTAGATTCCCTCTCTATACGTGGTCTAGACCTAATGTCCAGCAACACCAGCATTGTACTCTCCTCATACAGTTTAGGCTACCCTCAAGCCTTGTGGGGTAAGAGCCTCTCCTCAGACACTCCCAGCCCTAGGCAACCGACCACACCCCCTGGACTACTGGAGAGACAGACTTTTCATAGGCCTGGAACATGGGAATGGCCTCTCACTCGCACTACAGCTGTTCCAGGAAAAGCCAGCCCATAATGGCTCGGTATCAGCCCTGCTAGGTACAAAAGTCAGCGACCTAGTGTTGCTGACCCACAATTACTGGTTTTCCCTACCGAGACAGGCTTTGGTGACACATCCCTAGCAGGTGGCCTACTGTACTCCACTTGATGGCAGAATCAAGCAACTTCCACTATGTGTGATATATATATATATATATATATATATATATATATATATATATATATATATATATATATGGAAAACTCGGTTCAAGCTTGAAAACGACTCATTTTAGAGCCAAAATATTGCCTCTGGACATACAATAGAGCACTGTTCTTTTTTCACTACCTTGTGAGTGCAGCGGGTTTTCCATATTTATTAATTAGACCTTTGATGGGGGGTCTTCTTTACGCATTGCACCCATCTTCATAATATTTAAAACAAAATCTTTTTTCTGCCTTTCTACCTATTTTAAAAAGACACCTATGCATATTTTACAGAGAGAGACAGAGAGAGAGAGAGACAGAGAGAGAGAGACAGAGAGAGACAGAGAGAGACAGAGACAGAGAATTTAAGGAATTTTTGGTACTTTCTGCAAAGTCAAAAGTTTACATACACTAGGATTACTATAGGACAGCCCATATGATGATTTCATGTCTTTGGATGCTTCTGAATTCTGTAATTCTATTTGTATTTTTATATGCACACCAGAAACGCACTGCTTGTAACTGTAACATCATGAGAAAGTTTCAAGAAATCAGCCAAGATTTCAGGAAGAGAATTGTGGACTTGCACAAGTCTGGATTATCCTTGGATGCAATTTCCAGATACCTGAAGGTGCCTAGTTCATCTGTACAAACAATTATATGCAAGTACAAACAAGATAGGAATGTCCAGCCATCATACTGTTCGGGAAGGAGATGGGTTCTGTGTCTTAGAGATGAACGTGCTTAGGTCCAAAATGTGCATATCAACCCAAGAGCAAAAGCAAAAGACCTTGTGAAAATGCTGGCAGAAGCTGTCATTATCCACAGTGAAACGAGTACTGTATTAACATGGGCTGAAAGGCCACTCTGCCGGGAAGAAGCTTTACTCCAAAAGAAACATATAAAAAACCAGATTAATGTTTGCAAATGCGCACATCAACAAAGACCTACATTTCTGGACAAATGTCCTGTGGTCTTACAAAACTAAACTTGAACTGTTTGGCTATAATGACCATTGTTACATTTGGAATTAAAAGGGAGAAGCTATGAAGCCTTACAACAGCATCCCAACCATGAAACGCGGGGGTGGCAGCTTCATGTTGTAGGTTGTTTTGCTGCATGCAGAAATGGTATACTTCACAAAATTGATGGCCTCATGAGGAAAGAAGATTATGTGACAATACAGAAGCAACATCTCCAGACATCAGCCAGGAAGTTAAAGCTTGGGCGGAAAAGGACAATGACCCGAAGCATACTGCCAAACTGGTTAAAAGGTGGTGTAAGGATAACAAGTCAATGTTTTGGAGTTGCCATCACAAAGCCCTGATCTCAATCCTATTGAAAATTTATGGGCAAAGCTGAAATGGCAGGTGCGAGCAAGGCGACCTACAAACATGGCTCAGTTGCATCAGTTCTATCAGGATCCTACCAACTATTGTGAGAAACTTGTAGAAGGATATCCAAAACGTTTAACCCAAGTCATACAGTTTAAGGGCAATGCTACCAAATACTCATGACATGTATGTAACCTTTTGACTTTGCAGAAAGTAATAAAAATGCCTTAAAAAATTTCCTCTCTCTCATTATTCTGGCATTGGGCAAATAAATAATTTTGGTAATCCTAATTGACCTAAAATGGATAAGGTTTATTCTGATTTCTTATCAGTTAGTTAAAAACATGCATATGTGTCTTTTTATATAGTGTATGTAAACTTCTGGTTTCAACTGTGTGTGTATATATATATATATATATATATAAATATATATATATAATATATAATATATATATATACATACATACACACATACACACACACACACACACATTACATAGTTTACATAGTTAGTACGGTTGAAAGAAGACACGTGTCCATCAAGTCCAACCAAGGGTGGGGAAAATGTGGGTGAGGGAGAGAGACAAGGACCTTAAGCCCAGCCTCACCACTGGTCAACGTCCCGGCAAGAACCAACCCGCTCCAGTGGAGATCATATCTCTGACCCCAGAGCCTCCACCAGCCAGGATCCAGAATATTACATAGCTACGTACGCATTAATATTCTTTAGTTCCAGGTAGGTATCTAAGCCTTTTTTGAAACGCTCTACAGTTCCTGCTGTGACCAGCTCCTCAGGCAGGCTAGTCCACAGATTCACAGTTCTTACAGTGAAGAACGCTCCTCTGAAAATTGAATCCTTTTTTCTCTAGTCGAAAGGAATGTCCCCTTGTATTTTGAGGGGGCTTCACTTGAAATTATTTTTCCCCATACTTTTTGTAGGGACCATTTATATATTTATATAAATTAATTATGTCCCCCCGAAGCCGTCTTTTCTCATGACTAAATAAGTTCAATTCTACTAACCTCTCCTCATAACTAAGATGCTCCATTCTCCTTATAAGTTTGGTTGCTCGTATTTGTACTCTCTCTAGCTCCATTACATCTCTTCTACAAACTGGGGCCCAGAACTGAACAGCATATTCTAAGTGAGGACGCACCAATGCTTTGTACAGCGGTAGAATTACATCCTTGTCCCGCAAGTCCATGCCTCTTTTAATACACGCTAATATCTTATTTGCCCTAGAGGCAGCTGATTGACATTGCATGCTGTGCTGTAATATGATCTACAAGAACGGCCAGATCTTTCTCAACAAGCGATTCTCCAAGTTTTTCTCCCCCTAGGACATATGATGCCTGTAGATTATTTCTACCCAGATGTAGAACCTTACATTAATCCACATTGAACCCCATTTGCCAAGTGGATGGCCAAGAACTCAGTGTGTCCAGGTCTGCTTGCAATTTATGAGCATCTTCCATAGATTGTACTACCCTGCAAAGCTTGGCAACATCTGCAAAAATTCAAACCGTGCTATTGACCCCTTCCACTATATCGTTAATAAATACATTAAATAAGAGAGGACCTAATACTGAGCCCTGCGGCACACCACTCACAACCGGGGACCACTCAGAGTAGGAGTCATTTACCACCACTCTCTGAGTATGATCCAGCAGCCAGTTTTTAATCCAATTACACACTGTAATCTCTAACCCAATGGATTCTAATTTACCTAACAAACACTTATGCGGGACATATATATAGACAGACAGTGGGGAAAAATTGAGAGGTCTGTAATTTTTATTGTAGGTACACTTCAACTCTGAGATGTAGAATTTAAAAAAAGAATACAGAAAATCACATTGTTTGATTTTTAAATAAAATAAGTATTTTATACAATAGAAAAACAGAAGTTAATATTTGGTACAGAAACCTTTGTTTGCAATTACAGAGGTCAGACGTTTGCTGTAGTTCTTGACCAAGTTGAACACATAGCAGCAGGGATTTTGGCCCACTCCTCCATACAGATCTTCTAGATTTTGGGGCTGTCGCTGTGCTACATTGAGTTTCAGCTCCCTCCAAAGATTTTCAATTGAGTCCAGGTCTGGAGAATGGCTAGGCCACTCCAGGACCTTGAAATACTTCTTATGAAGCCACTCATTAGTTGCGCTAGCTGTGTGTTTCAGGTCATTTGTCCTGCTGGAAGACATAGCCTCGACCCATCTTCAATGTTCTTACTGAGGGAAGGAGGTTGTTGGCCAAAATCTTATGATACACGTCCCCATCCATCCTCCCTTCAAAACGGTGCAGTTGTTCTTTCCTCTTTGCATAAAAGCACCACAAAAGTATGATGTTTCCACCCCCATGCTTCACGGTTGGGATGGTGTTCTTAGAGTTGTTCTCATCCTTTTTCCTCCAAACACGGCAAGTGGAGTTGATACCAAAATGTTCTATTTTGGTCTCATCTGACCACATGACCTTCTCCCATGCTTCCTCTGGATCATCCAGAGTCATTGGTGAACTTCAAACGGGCCTAGACATGTGCTGGCTTGAGCAAGGGGACCTTGCGTGCCCTGCAGAATTTTACTGCATAGTGTTACTAATTGTAATCTTTGAGACTGTGGTACCAGCTCTATTCAGGTTATTGACCAGTTTCTCCTGTGTAGTTCAGTTCTGATGCCTCACCTTTCTCAGAATCATCCTTGCATGAAGCCCCAAGACCAAGGAAGATTGACAGTCATCTTGTGTTTCTTCCATTCTCTAAAACTTGCACCAACAGTTGTTGCCTTCTCACCCAGAGAGGTTGCAGCCTCAAGCCCTGGAGTTTTAGGTGTGTGGAGTGCCACCCCTGGCTGATATGGATTATCAGCAGTCAGACTTACCTTAATTGCACCAGGATGGGACCCCATTTGCAGGCGCGAGTAGACTCTGGTAAGACTGTTCCAATGGAGTTTGATTCCTACTCTGGGATGGTTGATAATATGTATGTGAGGTGATGGTGGGTGGAGACTGTCTAACCTAGGTAGGCCAAACGGACATGCTGCCAAGGGAGAAGAATCCTAAGAGTGGGGAGACCATACTGATTTTGTGTAAGACTGAGACTGAAATGTGGTCTCAATGTTAATATATTGCATGCAGTGATGCTTCTTGAAACTGAGACTTATGTTATGCCAGGTCTTGTGGATCACATGCCTATGACCATGATTATGTCACACAGCATGAGCAGGGGAATGTTAGCTGTGTCACAAAGTTAGCTTCAGTTACTGCTTTGTGTTAACAAGTGGCTACCACCATAGCAATAGAGAACAGCAGCTCAGGTTTGCCCCTGAAAGTCATGGCTGTCAGGGCTATGTGTGAAGTAAATGTAGAGTGTGAACTAGCATCTGAAGAAACGACAGCCCAGCCGTAAAGCAGACTAACTCAAGTGCATCCCACAGAGTCGTGGGTCCTAAGGTCACAGAATGTTCTAATGTGCACACAGCAAGTGTGTTGCCTGAAAGAGAAAAGGCAAACCATGAATGTGATTACTCTCCTTCAATGTGTAAAGAGAGGAGTATAAAGAGCGTGTGCTCAGACCCTAGTGAGGTGCGTGCATGCATGAATGAAGCCACAGATGGTGATAAAGATTGTTCAGATAGAAGTGATTAAATGAATTTTCCTTCTCCTACCTGCCAGCCAGATCAGTTTAAATGTGAGGATGGGAACTGCATACATGGAAGAAAACAATGCAATGGTGTGAGTGATAGTACTGACGAGATTCGCTGTAGAAATGCAAAATTTATATGCATAAGGTGATTAAGTTACGTGATGTGATCTGCAGGTTTGGTGTATGAGTGGAAGGACCATAAAGATGATCGGATGGGAAGTGACGGATTTTTAGTGGATACGGAAAGTATTCAGACCCCTTTAAATTTTTCACTCTTTGTTTCATTGCAGCCATTTGGTAAGATCAAAAGAGTTCATTTTTTTGCCCATTGGTGTACACTCCGCACACCATCTTGAAAGAAAAAAAACAAAAAACAGAAATGTGTATATTTTTGCAAATTTATTAAACAAGAAAAATTGAAATATTACATGGTCTTAAGTATTCAGACTCTTTTCTAAGTATTGAGTAGAAGCACCCTTTTGAGCTAGCACAGCCATGAGTCTTCTTGGGAATGATCAAAAACTACCAAAACTCTACATTAAATCAGATAGCTGGGCGTAGAGAAAGAGACCCAAAGAGGATAATATAAGAAAAACCTGGGTATACAACACCCTACTCTACAAAATCTCTGATTTTGACCGGCGTCAGATTAACAAAAGTTTCTAAGCCGCCACTTGTGGGTAATATCAGTATATACATTAAGTAATTACATTATGATTATGCAGGGAAAGGAATATATAGTATAAATATTGCAACAAGATATTATTAAATTAATACAAATATTTGATACATGATACAAATTAGTAGATCACTATGGCATAAAAATATAATTATCCTAATATAAATGGTGCAAAAGATAGACATTCATTGAGGCCTCTCGGTTTCAGGGTCTTTAAATTAAAGATCCATTGCGCTTCTCGCTGTAATAGCTTACGATCAAAATCTCCTCCTCTCGGTGATGGCGAGACTACCTCAATTACTGAAAATGTAATAGCATGTGGATCTGTATTATGACAAGAATTCATGTGGCGTGAAACGGGAGAATCCCGTTTATGTGTTATATCGCCCAAATGTTCCAAGATACGACATCTTAATTCCCATTTAGTTTTGCCAATATACATGTATGGGCAAGAACATGAACACTGATAAATGACACCCTTTGTTCTGCAATTTGCATAGTTATACATATGAAAAACTCGGTCAGTAGAAAAACAAGGATTTCGAGACTTTAATGAACCGACAAGCCTTACAGCCTCCACATTTGTATGTACCCAACGTCTTGGTTGTTAGCCAAGTTTGGGGGTATGTGGAGGGGTATATAGACTGTGTACAAGACGATCCCCGATATTTTTTCCCCTTCTGAAGGTGACATTGGGGAGAGGATCTACAAATTCTGAGAGAACAGTCCTGTGTGAGAAGGGGCCAAAAATTTTCAAGTATATTACGAATTTCTCTTGATGCTTGATCAAATGTGCCAATAATACGTGTTTTTTCCGGGGAAGTATTACGTAAATGGGTCTGAAGAGAAGTTCTTCTATCATTGTCCCGAGGAAACAGTATGCCTGTGATAAAACCTTTATGGGGTATCCCCTTTCCATGAATCTGGTTTTTAATAAATCAGCTTCCTTTTTGAAAGAGGACAAAGAGGAACAATTCCTTCTAGTTCGAATGTATTGGCCCTTTGGGATACCTCGCCTCAATGATGTAGGATGAAAGCTATCCCATTTTAACAAACTATTCCCTGCTGTTGGTTTTCTATGCAGGGTGGTCTCCAAGGAGCCCGTTGTACCCTTTCTGATGCATAGATCTAGAAAAAACAACTCCCGGTCATTAATATCGAAGGTGAATTTTAGACCTATGGAGTTGACGTTGAGGCTCTCAATGAATTGGACAAAACATTCCTTTGTACCTGACCAGAAAATTATGATGTCATCTATGTAGCGTCCCCAAAATGTGATGTTATCAGTGAAACCTTGGTAGGCTTCGGAAAATACTATTTTACTCTCCCACAAGCCCAGGAGCAAATTAGCATATGTGGGGGTCACTGGGGTCCCCATAGCTGTGCCCCTGAGCTGGTAGTAGTACTTGCCATCAAAGATGAAAAAATTATGTGTCAGTATAAATTCGAGCAATTTAAGAACAAAGGTGTTATGTCTTTGGAGAAACGCACTTCTGGTGGAAAGGTAATGTTGCACAGCGCTTAGACCCATGTCATGGGGTATGGAGCTGTAGAGAGCCTCAACACCACATAGCCAAGTTTCCTCCCCAATAGACACACCTTCCAACTTCACTAGGAGATCGGTAGTGTCTCTAATATAGGAGGGAAGAGAAGCAACGAATGGACGTAAGATTTGGTCCACATATAAGCTGATATTTTGAGTCATTGTTGATACCGGAAATAATTGGTCTGCATCTAAGGGGGTCTAAACCCTTATGGATCTCTGGAAGACCGTAAAAGGTGGAAATTTGTGGAAAAGATGGTAATAGAAAACTAAATTTGTTCTGATCGATAATCTCACTAGCTAGGGCCCCCTCCACGAGATCCTTAAGTTCCTTAAGAAACCTAGATGTAGGATTTGATCCCAAGAGGCCATATCCTTGCTTATCCTGTAGAATTGATAGGCACATGTTTTTATAATCAAGGTGGTTCAAGATGACGATATTCCCACCTTTATCGGCAGGTTTTATGATTATCGATTTGTCCTGCTCAAGATTTTTCAAAGACAGATATTCATCTCGGGATAGGTTAAATCTCATCTGAGTCAACCTTTGCCCCATTAGAATTTTTGCCAAACCTTCACAGACCATTTTAACGAACATATCTATGTTGTCATCAAGGACTGGTGGCATTTTGGTACTCTTAGGCCGGTATGTAGGAAAAGGGCCTAAGGATCTCTCTCTATCGTTGTCTTCTAAAAGATCGACCAGGGTTTTTTATCCCAGTATAATCCATGGGATCGACTCCCAGAGATGAACACTGTCTAGTCTCTTTTAGTTTATAAAATTTTTTCCATTTTAGTTTTCTTGCAAATAGATGGATGTCTTTGACCCACCCAAACAGATTCATAGGGTTACTTGGAACAAATGAGAGGCCCTTATTCAGAACTTTAATCTCTCCTACCGTTAGAACTCTATCAAAGAGATTTAAAATGTGTGGACGAATTTGAGGGGATCGATTGTACACAGTAAGGCATCCTTCATTTGCCCATTAAGATCTTCTCTAAAAAAGATGGAGAAGTCTGTACTAAATTGAGGGAAGATTGAGTTGCATTTGATGTCCGAGCATTTGCCGATGTTTCCAAAGAGGAGGGAGGTAAGGATCCAGAAGAGGGCAAGGAGACAGAGGAGGGAAGGGAGACAGGTATAGAATCTACTTTTGAAGATTGAGCATTTCGTCTCCTTCCACTTCCCTTTCTTGTATTTTTGGGAGGACCTGGACATCTTGAGCGATTTTCGGAGAAATATCTTGTACGATATGGAGATCTATTAAACGTGTTGGTACGTCTAGATTCGGAATCAGATATATCCGTATCAGTAGATGAAATATCAGTCCCACTGTGATTAGATGGAAATGATTTATAAGAGGAAAAACCAATATATGCCCGATTCTCACGGAATTTGGCAAGATCGCGCACAAATTGGTTATGTTTTCGCTCTTTCAAATATGACGTGACTTTATCAATGTTATTTTGTAATTCCAATTCTTTCTGATGGAAATCAGGATCGTTTTTACGTTTAAGAATAATCTTCACTATATCTTTCAATTTTTTATAAGATCGTTCTAAGATATTTTTCTCCTCTTCTACAAGGATATTCATAAAACGTAAGGACAAAGAAGTAGCTTCCTGCTCCCACCGCTTCATCAATTCTGGATTCCTAGACCTTAATGCAGGTACAATCGGGATACGTAATCCCTTGGGGACTATGTTATTTTTAACGTAATTTTCCAGGGATTTTAGTTCCCACCATGATTTAATATATAGACGGTATTTGGAATTCAGATTCTTAAATAACTGTGATAAGAGGTAGATCACTTCTCTGTGTACTATTATATTCTCTATCTGAGAAAACTCCTTCAACCTCAGATAACCATCTCTCCGAGCACAATGGTAAAGAATGTGCTATAGATAACCACTAATGATAAATATACAGAAACACCAGATCTCCTAAAGGGAGATCAAAAGAGAGACTAAACAAAAACTACCAAAACTCTACATTAAATCAGATAGCTGGGCGTAGAGAAAGAGACCCAAAGATGATAATATAAGCAAAACCTGGGTATACAAATATATACAGGAAAAAACTACTGAAAGTATAACACCCAGGATAAAATATAACTTTTAATAGATACTGATTAATAATAATACTGAAGAAAATCCCTACTCTAAAAAAATCCCTACACACACATACCCTAAAACTACTAGAACTGCCTATCAAAAAAATTGGGAATTCGCTCCTATAAGGGCGCCCTCACCAGGAACCTAAACTATCTTTCCACCTTTCCACCAGAAGTGCGTTTCTCCAAAGACATAACACCTTTGTTCTTAAATTGCTCGAATTTATACTGACACATAATTTTTTCATCTTTGATGGCAAGTACTACCACCAGCTCAGGGGCACAGCTATGGGGACCCCAGTGGCCCCCACATATGCTAACTTGCTCCTGGGCTGGTGGGAGAGTACTAGTATTCTCCGAAGCCTACCAAGGTTTCACTGATAACATCACATTTTGGGGACGCTACATAGATGACATCATAATTTTCTGGTCAGGTACAAAGGAATGTTTCGTCCAATTCATTGAGAGCCTCAACGTCAACTCCATAGGCCTAAAATTCACCTTTAATATTAATGACCGGGAGTTGTTTTTTCTAGATCTATGCATCAGAAAGGGTACAACGGGCTCTTTGGAGACCACCCTGCATAGAAAACCAACAGCAGGGAATAGTTTGTTAAAATGGGATAGCTTTCATCCTAAATCATTGAGGCGAGGTATTCCAAAGGGCCAATACATTCGAACTAGAAGGAATTGTTCCTCTTTGTCCTCTTTCAAAAAGGGAAGCGATTTTTTTAAAAACCAGTTCCGAAAGGGG